>LPNX010639048.1:8778-32418 GCA_001517045.1 Pseudotsuga menziesii
ATAGCTATATTAATTTTTTTTCTTAGGACTGATTAGAACCGAGAGATAGTTTTGATCTTCAAGAGTAGGGTTGATGACCTCCTTATAATATCTTAGTTTTCTTTTGGCCTCTAAATCTTTCTCACACCACATTTTTTCTTTAAACTTAGAAGCAATAGTATTTTTAATGTTATTACTATTTTGCAATGCAACATTTTCATCGATCTTCCAGTGATTTAACCAAGACCTGGTATCTTTATACCACCCACGCTTGAGCCTTAGGTGATTTTGGCTGGATTTTAAAGCTAACTTAGGGAGTCTATGGTCTCCCATGTTATTGATTTTGTTCTTGTACAATAGGAGTCTAGTCATGGCTAGGCTCTCGATGGGGGAAAGACCCACTTCTATAAGGAGGATAGGATAGGGTGTATTGTTTTTTATTTTGAGGTTGTAAGTTATAAAACGCTTCTGGATTTGCTCGATCTTTCTCCAAGATTCTCTAGAGATCCTGCAACCCCAAACCTCACACCCATACAAGATAACCGGAGTGACTAGAGTTTCAAAGAGGAGCTTCTTTTTATCCCACATCACGAGGTTTGCAGCTTTACAGTTATTTTCAAGACCAAAGTAAGCTTTCCACCCTGCGTTAATCCTTTTCTCAATGCTATAGTTCCAGTTGAGCTTGTGATGAATATCAATTCCTAGGTACTTGTAAGAGGACACTTCCTCCAAGTTGCTATTGTCATACACAAAATTAGCGTATGTGTCCTTCTTGGATTTGATAATCATAACTTTTTTTTTGTCAGTGTTAATAGTCATACCCATTGTAGAGCAGAAATCTTTAAGAAGACGAAGTTGTCTATCAAGATCAGAAGAACACCTTGCCAGAAGGACAATATCGTCAGCATAAAGAAGAAGGATGATGACTATTCCAGCTAAGATCGAACCGGCACAGCCTGCTTCTTCTAAACAACCCTCTAACTTATCAATGTAAATGTCGAAAAGGGTAGGGGAGAGGGGGCAACCTTGTTTAACTCCGATATTACACTTAATATCTTTCGACCACCCCTCATTACTTTTAAACTTGGCAATTACATTCTCGTAGAGCCTTATCGCAACAGCTCTTAGCTCGAAAGGAACCTTAAGCTCTTCTAACCTATTCCAAAGGTTATTTCTAGGTACCGTATCGAAAGCTTTTCTAAAGTCCACAAAGCAGCAAAAGAGATCGGATTTGTCATTGCGGCACTCCTCCATAATGATCCTAAGCGTAATAAGGTGGTCCGTTGTTGAGTGATGCCTTCTAAAACCTGCTTGACCTTTAGCCCGCTTACCTTCACTTTCAAGCCAAATGCTGATCTTCTTTTCCAAAATAATACCATATAACTTGGCTAAGAGGGGGCTAATCATAATAGTCCGATAATTTGAGGGGTTATTTGTATCCCTGCTTTTGAAAATAGGGATAGTGAGGCTCTGAGTCCAAGGCTTATGGAACCCTTGCTTGACTGCTTGATTAAAAAGCTTGTGGATGTGAGGGATGAGGACAAGACCTCCAATTTTTAAGATTTCTGCCTGGTAACCTTCAATGTCCTTAGCTTTTCCATTTGCTAGACGCTTAACCCCAAAATCTATGTCTTCTAAAGAGAAAACTTCTTTCGTTGTGAGAAGGGTTTCAAAGTTGTCTATGACATTTGGGGAGTCATAAAGATTTTGAAGATAGGAATTCCAGTCGTGCAAAGAAATTTTATTATTATTTTTAGTTTTTCTAGTTAGAATCTGCCTCCAGAATTTCTTAGGAGCCGTCTTAGAGAGGTGTAAGAGACTGTCTTGCCTTTTGCGAAGATACTGCATTTTTTTTCTTTTAGTAAGGGCTTTGTATATTTTTATCTTGTTAATTTTAAGAGAATCATCAAGAGCTTCCCTAATCTCTCTTCTCGCATTTTTACAATCAGTATCATACTAAGGGTTGGTGTTTTTATTCTTTTTATTACTCGAAACTTCAATTGAGAACTTGTTAATGGAATAAGAGAGGGTTTTAGTAAAATTATAATATAGGTCTTCTATGTTGTCTGTACTTGATAAATGAAGCAAATTAATTTTTAACTCATTTATAAAAAGATCCTTTTTATTTCTATCAAAGATCAAGTTCGTTTGGTTAGAGTGATTATCCTCTATAGGATCACTATGGATGTCACAGTTGAGAGTTACCATTAAAGGTTTATGATCCGAATCAGGCTCATGGTCGTTTATTATGGTCAAATTTATGATATCGTTGTATAAAGAAATATCAGAAAAACACAAAATTTCATTTTTTTTTTATAAATTTTTTTATTTTAAATTCTATTTTAAATATTTTAATTATTATTTTTATATTTATTAATTTAATAATTTTTTTTTGATGATGATGGTGGTTACATTTTCTTTCCAAATTAAAAAAAAAAAATTGTTAATTAAAAATTTATATATTTTTTAAGATTTTTTGAAAAATATTATTGTATTTTTTAAATAATATTAGTTTTCAACTTTATATTACAAATTCTTAATAAAATATTTATTAAATACATATTTTTAATAAAAAATATTAAGTTTTTTTAATTAATAAATTAATATTGTAATAATTAAATTTTTTAAAATATTTTACAAATTTTTAATAAAATATTTATTAAATACATATTTTTTAATAAAATATATTAAGATTTTTTTAATTAATAAATTAATATTGTAATAATATTTTTAAAATAATATTAAATTTTTTAATATAAATATTTTTTAAATATATTTATTTTAATTAAATATTAAAATATTAAGTTTATTATAAGTTTAAATTTTTTAATATATTTTTTTTAATTGAGAATTATATTTAGAAAAACTCTAAAACTTTCTCCATCATATTTTAATATTTACATCTATGTTAAATTCTTCGATCAATTAATATGTTTTTAATTGAGATATTAGAATATTAAATTTAGTTAAAAATATATATTTATTATATTATATTTTTTAAAATAAGTTTAAATTTTTTAATATAATTTGTTTTGATGGAGAATTATATTTAGAAAAACTCTAAACTTTATCCATTGTATTTTAATATTTTATTTTAATATCTACATCTCTATTAAATTCTTCTCCATCCTATTTTAATATTCCATTTTAATATTTACATATTCTTCGACCACTTATTATGTTTTTGAAAGCAATAACAAAATAAATAAAATATCTTTCCAACCTATTTTAATGTTAGCATCCATGCTAAATTCTTGAACCACTTAATATGTTGTTTTTGCAAAGCAACAACAAAACTGAATAAAATATCATTTCTTTACATGAGCTATCTTATTTTGATTCTTTATCTCTTTATATGCTATCATATTTTTATTTTTAATAATCTTTATTTTAGTGTCGAACTCTGAAAGATATACATGAAGCATAATATTCATCTTTAGCTGCCAAATTATAAAACTTAAATTTAAATATGCATATTTTGTAGTAAAAAAAATATTATAAGAAATTTAAATTTAAATATGCGTGTTTTGTAGTAAAAAAACATATTATTTGATAAGCTCACATATTAAAATCTCAAATAGCACCTCTTAACTTTAATTAAGATAAACTCTTCACAAATAAACTCTAGCTTTGATAAAGTTCCATTCCAACATAAAAACTGTTGAAAGTAGAACGATTCCATGGTACATAGACTTTTTTTTCAGAGGAAAAAATACCGGCCTTTGTTATTTATAAGAATCAAAAGACATCATTTACATATACCATCTTTCCTGGCAGAGAGAAAAGTAAGAAAACATATCAGCACATAGACATAAAATGAAACGAGCCTGCAAACAGCCATCCAGAAGAATGAATAAAAAGTCTGATCATAGCAGAATTTTCTCATCTTCCCTGATAAATTAGGCCAGAATATGCTGAGTAAAGATCGGAGGTGATAAACAAACAGACATTCCTAAGCAAAACTTGCTTGCTGAAAAGTCTCAAACATGCCAGACATAGAGAAACATATCAAATGCTGAAAGCCAAATGCTGAAAAAACAAAGACTCGGCAAACTAAAATAGCACAAATTGGCCATGATCTATGACCATTCCATCCAATGATTCAAAGAAGGTTCCATATCCCATATCCAACTTCAGAGCCTGTTTGGAGAGGCCGTTTGCCAGCGAGTTATGCTCACGGAAAATATGTTTGAAGATCACCGAAGGGACATGTTGTAGCATATTTCTTATATCATCACACCAATGCATCAAAGAAGGAACATTTATCGTAGTAAGTCTGTTGAGCTAGGAGATAATAACCATAGAGTCCCCAAAAATCAAGTGAATAGGTAGACCCATCATCAAACTCACTCTAAGAACAGCCCAAAGTGCCAATAATTCCGCTCTTGTGTTCATGCTGCAACCACAACGCATAGAGAAACTAAAAAAATGGGCATCATTTAGATAGATTACAAAACCCGAACCTCCTATGTTTTTTGCAGCAGCCCAATCAAAGAATCCACAAGGAAAGACCTTCAGAGGGATTGGACCAATATTCCGGATTTTATGAATTTTTTGTGGAGGAGGATATAGATTTAAAAAGCTCTCAACCCTGGAAATAAGAGCATGAACAGCAGGCTTCCTGTTTTCAAAAATACATTTATTTCGGAGAATCCAGATACACCAGAATGTAAAGAGAGGCAAATGTCTAAAAGAAGCTGAGAGCGCAATAGTGCTGAACCAGTGAGCCAGAAAAGATGAGATAGAATTGCAAAAAGAAATAGAGATCCCATACCGAGCCGCAAAGTAGGAGAGAATACTCACAGAAAAAGGGCAGGCCAAAAAGAGATGCTGGATATTCTCAAAATTCCTCTCACACAGAACACAACAACTCGGGCCATGGAACCCACGAATTTGAAGCTGATCCCATGTTAGTATCCGGCCTCTGACCAGAAGCCAGATGAAACAAGCGATTTTCAGTGGTATATTTTGAGTCCAAAGAATATCAAAAACAGGGTCCTGATCCTCTGAACAACGAACAGATGAAATACATTCATAGCCCTTTGCTGCAATTAAAGGACCCACATAATTGTTATATGACTAGAGAAGAGAGTCACGATGATCAGAAAGACGGATTCTGCCGTATTCCAGCCCCCTGATATAATTTTCCCAATGAGTTTTCCATTCACCATGAAGATCGAGCTCATCTGCCAAGAACCAGTAACCCGAAGCAGAGGATGTTCGGTTCCTAGCTTGGGCTAAGGTACAAATCCCATAGTCTTCCAGATAGTCTCTTAAGTCGCATGGGAGAATAAAAGAGGTGCCCATACGGGATCCACACCCAGCCGAATAGCTGAGCCATTACCAACTAGCCAGAGAAGCCCTTTACCAATCCAAGGCAAGGTTAAGAGGAAACCTCTCCAAATAACCGAAGCATTCCGCATCATGAAACTTTTCTCTCTAAACCAAGAGTGCAAAGGCAGATTTTTCATATATTTAACAGAGAGTAGTTGATGCCAGATACCATTGCTGTTAAGAGCAATCCAGAAACTTTTCAATCTCAATGAGAGACTGAAACTAGGAAGATGCTTTATTCCCCATCCACCTAAAGAAGTAGGCCGTGCAAGTAGATTCCAGTCTACGAGGTGAAACTTTTTAATCTTCAAAGAGGATCCCCATAAAAAAGAAAATATCAGTTGTCTGAGCTTATCTAATATTGAAGAAGGAATCGGAACAAGGGCCATCCAAATAGAGGGTTAACACCCAAAGTTCTATAGACTTTAGATAGAGGGTCAACACCCAAAGTTCTATTGATATAATTAGTGCCAAGCAATCATCATTTCTAATGGATGTGAAGTCTATTAAACTATAAAAAATACTGTAACAGAAAAATCAACATCCTTCCCAAGTAGAGAGGGAGTAGGCTTGCTTATATCCCTCTATGTACTTCTCTAAAGACACAAAATTGAAGTGAACAAACAATTTAAGCAAGTGAAGACCATACTGATAATGGCCACAAAAGTAGGCCAATGGGAATGTTGAATACAATGATGTTGTTACAAAACAGGAGTACCAAACTGTCTACTACAAAAGGCAATACACAGAAAAGAAAGTAAAGTGATTTTGTAATACACAGAAAAGAAAGTAAAGTGAAGTGGAGAAGAGAAATGAAATCTATGCCAAAATAGAAATATCTATAAAAGTATTTAGTATATTAATATGAGCATATCAAGAAGCTCCCCCCAAAATATGTAATGAATGTTTAAGATCAATAAAGACTTGAAGTAAAGGTAATTTCCGAATACTACAGTACTAAAGTAAACTTTCACTGAATTCACATATCTATCTCTATGTACTTCTATAGAGACACAAAATTGAAGTGAACAAACTATTTAAGTAAGTGAAGACCATATAGATAATGGCCACAAAAGTAGGTCAATGGGAATGTTGAATACAATGATGTTGTTACAAAACAGGAGTAACAAACTGTTTAAAAAAGGCAATACACAGAGAACAAAGTAAAGTGAAGTGGAGAAGAGAAAGTGAAGATGGGAATGTTGTTACAAAACAGGAGTAACAAACTGTCTAAAAAAAGGCAATACACAGAGAACAAAGTAAAGTGAAGTGGAGAAGAGAAAGTGAAGATGGGAATGTTGAATACAATGATGTTGTTACAAAACAAGAGTAACAAACTGTCTAAAAAAAGGCAATACACAGAGAACAAAGTAAAGTGAAGTGGAGAAGAGAAAGTGAAGACCATATAGATAATGGCCACAAAAGTAGGTCAATGGGAATGTTGAATACAATGATGTTGTTACAAAACAGGAGTAACAAACTGTCTAAAAAAGGCAATACACAGAAAAGAAAGTAAAGTGAAGTGGAGAAGAGAATACAAATGATGTTGATACAAAACAGGAGTACCAAACTGTCTATTACAAAAGGCAATACACAGAAAAGAAAGTAAAGTGAAGTGGAGAAGAGAAATGAAATCTATGCCAAAATAGAAATATCTATAAAAATATTTAGTATATTAATATGAGCATATCAAGAAGCTCCCCCCAAAAATATTTAATTAATGTTTAAGATCAATAAAGACCTGAAGTAAAGGTAAATTCCGAATACTACAGTACTAAAGTAAACTTTCACTGAATTCACATATCTGGAAGAGTAAAATTTTCTCACATATCTGGAAGAGTAAAATTTTCTAGAGAAGTGTGAGATGTGCTCTGCACTAATTATTGTTGTTATTACTCAAAATTGTCCCTTGGGAGAATCAGTCCCAAGGGGGTATGAGATCATCTAGATTCATTGTCTCTGTCACTAACAACAAATCTCTCTCCCTTGAAATTTGTGTGTGCTAGTTTCACTGGGTATCCCTAGTTGATTCTTCCATGATTAAAGCTGAAAACTTGCAAGTAACTCTTCGAGTAAATGAAGAATACATGTAGATCTGTGACTAAAGATTGCATATCAGCGCTCAGATTCTTGAAATCTATGAACAGATGTGTCAAATATGCACTTCAAACTGTAAAATTGTGTTGAAATTCGTATGTTGAGTGATGCAAAGAGCAATGGGAAATGGAGAGAGAGAAGTATTGGCAAGTTAAATCAAAACTAATTCTCATTAATAAAAGATTCTAAAATCTGAATCATTATTAGCAAAAATAGCATTCCACTTTTAATGAATTCTCATGGTGGAACAAATTCATAAACCAGACAAACTCGCCTTCAATAATCAAAGATGAAAATACATAATTATGATACAAATCAAGACCTAGCTCCCTCCAAGGACCTGGAGGGGATGCAGAATAGAATTCACTACTCAAGATTTTGTTGATCTACAAAAACACCCTAAATAAGCTTTCAGACTCTGAGCATTAAAGACTAGAGGACAAAAGACGAGAAGAGTACAAGAAGATGAACAACGGACACTAATGACCTGCTCCTCCTCCTGGCCCGGTGTTTTTGCTTGAAGATATTGTTCTAATACTTTAATACTTTGGCCCTGCTTTTCTACCAAATAATTTATTCTAAATTTGCCTTCAACAAAATCCCAGAAGACACTAAAAGTAGCGCTATCTTTGCTGGTTGTGAAGCATTTTTTTTTATCAACTAAATTTTCAGTTAAGACGCTAATTTTACTGCCATCTCCAATCTACTTATCTTCTTCAGCAGTAATGATTTTTGACACCAAAAAACAAAATACATCTCTTCTAATTTAGAAGTTGATTTAGGTGTTTTTGTCTGCTTTATTTGTCCTTCCAAACCTGCTAAAATCATCAATACAAGAGAGTTGTTCTAGAGTGATTTCTCTGCCTTTTTATCACCTCATACTGAAGATGGAAAAGCTTATTCATCACCCCAAAATTAGGCACTAGGTAGATTCTCAAATAAATACTAATTTGGATGTGATGAATGGTCTTCATATGCTGCACTATTGTTGAAGAAGCTCTTGTCTTTGTTGTACCATAAATAGATCATGCAAGTAGTTGTTTTTCTCTTCTTAATATAGGAATATTAACCTCATAATAGAGGCACCCTGCTCTCTCTAAAAATAGCAACAATTACTAGGAAAAGAAACAAGTCTTTTTTCTAAAATAACGATGGATCAATTTTCCCAAATGGTATTAACAGGCCCTCACAAAGAGGGCACCCTTCTACTGTACAAATGACATCAAATTTCATTATGCAAAGTGCTCAACTGGTAGTGATCTCCACCTCTAATCATAGCAAGAAAAGACACAACACTTCTAACTAAACATGGCGGTATACTCCCTCATATCACTGACATCAAATTTCATTATGCAAAGTGCTCAACTGGTAGTGATCTCCACCTTTAATCATAGCAAGAAAAGACACAACACTTCTAACTAAACATGGCGGTATACTCCCTCATGGCGGTATACTCCCTGGAATAATTCTCTTCTATATGCCCAATTTAGCATAAGGAAAATGCCATACAAGGTAACAAATCAACACCCTATCTCATTGTTAACTAGTTGAGATAAACACAACAAAGGGAAGTTGTCTTCTAACATAGCATCACTATGTTAGATGTTATCACTTAGAATTGACCCTTGGGGAGATCAGTCCCCAAGGGGATATGAGAACATCTAGATTCATTGTCTCTATCACTAACAACAAATCTCTCACTTTGAAAGTAGCATGTGCATTCTAAACACATTTTGGAGGTATGCTAGCATTATGCTTTTAGAATTTCTGAAATCTCATTACTTCATGTTAATTCTTGTGCATATGCTATTCTTGTTGCACTTTGATGTCCGTGCCTCATTTCTCTTTTAGCCGTTTCCTTGAAACAACTTCCAACACTTAAATCAATATATAATGTAGTACGACCTTACAAGTATCAGAGTTGCGTTTTTGGTTGCCTTTTATCATGTATATTTCACTAATATTGTATATTCATATGTACTAGCCTTGGTAGACCCATTATGTACTAAATTCTTCAAAAATCTACACTATGCTACGTGCAACAAAGTGAAGAAAGAAGAGAGCATGTGGAGAGCCTATCTGTACACGGTGATTTTGTCCATTCTCTAGAGAGATAATAATTTTTAGAAGTTTTGATTTCATTTGGCAGATTATGAATTATATGATAAAAATACTACAGGAGATCAAACCTATTAGATATGGGATGGATTTAGAGGGTACTACAGGTAATAGTTAACTAAAAAGCTGAGTCAAATTGGCTGCTCTAATTAACTCAAGTCATAAATGTTAACTAATTTCTTTTTTTTTCTCTTATTTTAGCTGTGTTGACCTGTTTTGGCTATATTCTAATATCTTATGTATTTAAGAGATCAATTAGAAGATATTTACTAAGAATTTTGATAGTTCATCCTTGAACATTTTTTAAAGGAGAGAACTATCCTGGTTGATTCTCACTATGCAAGTATGCCATACATTTTAAAAGTATAAGCCTGCTAGGAATTGCCCTTGGAAAAATCGCATAGCACACTTGCTGTAATATCCCTTCCTAAATATGCCTTTAACTTTTTTTCTCTTCACTGGTTGTATATTACAGTGTCTCTTTGGTTGGTGACTTTTATCAAACACTACATAATTTCCTTCCTAGGTTTGCCGGTTTAGAGATGTAGTTTGTATGTTGAATACATAGAAATACTTTGTGAACGAATGTGCCAAATGACATTTACGAACAACAGATTCTCAAGAGGATATAATGCATTAATCATCAAAGGATTGCACAACCCAAATCATATATATATATATATTTGTTGTTCCTTACTAGAAAAAATACCAGCAGCATTTAAGACATGGATATCAATGCTAACATTCACAATAAACTTGAATACAACGTTTCTTCAATCAAGAGATGAATCAGTAAATTAATAGCAGATTTATAGTGAATATACCAAATTTCTTGTATTCCTGGAAATGGTGTTTGGTTCCCATATTGGTATACTTGCTACATAGTGGATGATACCCTTCTCTAAGTGCGCCCAGCATGTCTTTCATTAAGATGTTTAAGAACAAAAGCAAGGAAATTCCCTTTTTGGAGACCTGCGTCCTCACCAAAGTCCACCTAGCTTTTCAAGGAAGGTGAAACTCCAACTTTCTAACCAATACATAGCTCTAGGTAAGAGTATTTGGCCAAAAGAAGAAGAATTGACCCTGAACATAAATAACACAGTCATGTGCCCTTGTGGAAGACATATTAAACTATTCCAACCGTTTATATGCAACCACCAACAAGGAAGTCGACCCACTAGAAATATGCAGCACCCAGTAATCAAACTCAGCCC
Organism: Pseudotsuga menziesii; assembly: GCA_001517045.1. Classification (NCBI taxonomy): domain Eukaryota; kingdom Viridiplantae; phylum Streptophyta; class Pinopsida; order Pinales; family Pinaceae; genus Pseudotsuga; species Pseudotsuga menziesii. Next base: position 19,521 of record LPNX010639048.1, read on the forward strand.
TTCTAACAAGGAATCTCAGCCTGTGATGAAGATATTCGGCCCAGATGAGGGAATACAACTTTCAACATAAAATCCTAGCCTTGAAGGGAAGTTTACAGCCTCTTAGACTCGTGCGCCTCCTATTTCCTCCTCAACAAAACACTGGAATTTATAGACAGATGCGCCCTCCCTGAAAAGTCTCCTAACTGAGCTGGCAATTGCGCCCTCCCTGAAAAGTCTCCTAACTGAGCTGGCATTTGCGCCCTCCTAGACTCTCAACTCTACAAAAAAATCCAACAATGTAATCCACTGAATACTTTCTCAAAAGCAAGCTCAAATGAGAATCCTGATTGGAATCTCTCTCAAATTAACTAGAGCGAATTTCTAAAGCTAATACCAGCTAGGGTTTCATTCCAAACCCTCTTCAAGCTCAAGAGCTCTCTCCAAAATAAAAGCATGGTGATAGATCTGAATGACCTGTCCTCGAACTTAGCTAGGATTGATAGATTTCACCGTCGAAACCAAGACCTGTCGAGGGTTTCCATCCTCAACATCCAATAAGCTCACCGAGCTCTCAAGACCAAATCTCAATAATGAAAATAACAATGCATACCTTGAGAAACCGATTTGCTTCCTTTTATTCTTTTTGACCTGTGCATGACACATGCAACTTAACTTATGCATGCATGCAACTTTAATGATGCCGCATGCATTTTGAATTGGGCCTCGCATGCCACACATGTCACTTGCTCTTGCTTAAGTGATCCTCTTTATTTGCTAATGACCATTTCCTTGCCAATAGTGTGCTTGTATTTCTATGTGGCATAGTCATTAGGTAATTCCCCTGCTTGTCACAAACGAGACATTACACCTACAATGTCGAATTCAAAGCTTATAAAAAATCATGGTAATCATTTATACTAGCTACTTGGTTTTTTATTTGGTTTCAATAGTGTAACTACTGGAGCTGAGAAAGTGGATAAGCATTGACTTGGATTAGAACATTTCTGTAATTGCTGCAAACTATGAAGTGCAAGTTTAAATGATGGAATTCGCAGCTTGAATTACAAATGATGAAATATGGGTGTTAATATTGCTCCTCTCCCCAATTCTTAAAGGGTGGGTATTAACTTGCTTGCCTTACAAGCAGGAGATTGGTGGTTCGATTCCACCGTGCCCTATCATAAATTAATAAATGATAGTGCAATTTTTTTTGTAAGTATACAACCAATTAGTCTTTTGTATTTCTATCGATGACGTTTCTTGGTAGGGGTTGGTGACATTTCACTGGTTGTTCTTCTGGATGGCAGAGGAGGAATTATTGGATTACTTGCCAAACCTGCTGGAAGGTCAGAAGAATTGGGTGACACCAATTGTTATATAGATAGACTTTACTACAAGATCTATCCACGTTGAGCCTAGGTCCTGGGATTGGATGGAGGTAGGAGGGGTTTCTTCCATACACACCCCTTTTGGGTGCAGGTTTGGCGGCTGGATTGGTACCAGGGCTTGACTTCTCAGATGTCTCTTTCACCGGGAATTTGTGGAGCCAGTTTGGACAATTGTTTTCAGCTTTCACATCCTAAGCTTGGAATAAAGTTTCATATCATTCAGAGACAGTGGAAAGGGAGGGATTTTCCCCTAGTTTATGAAGGATTAGGTTTTCCATCAGAGTCTGGCCCTCTATGCGGCAGTCAAGGAAACGTAGATAGTCCCTAATGGAGATGGTCCTAGCAAAGGTTTACATATCTCCTTGCACCGTTGTCAGCATCCCACCCACTCTCACCAGGTGTATATTGCTCGAAAGATACGTCGAAATTTATTGTTTCCTTGTTGGATCCATCGAATCATAGTGGAAGTGGGGAGGAAAATGCCAGCTTAGAGAAAACCACATAAGCTAGGTCCTAGAAGGGGGTATCCCCAATCGGGAATGAAAGAACATCTTCTCATGTAAAAACAAGTGGATAAAATCGAAAAGGAAGGTTGTAACGGCCTAAGTTCCTTGACCGGTTGTCCCACCTCACTCGTTCAAGGAACCTGACTTGGACGCCTTCGACACTGCAGATGGAAGGACACTTAGTCATTTTTACTCTAAGCGGTGGTTTGTCGTGCGATTTCCCATCGGCATGCATGAGGGTGTGCATCCATGGAACAAGTGCTCGACCCAATGGATAAGTCAAACAACACTTTGGAAGTGCAGGCGCATAACCAGTGTTATCGGAATCGGACCGAAACCGGCAAAACCGGCCGGTCTGACCGGTTTACAGGGTTGGCCGGTCCGGTCAGCAAAAAAAAATATTAAAACTGGATTTTTTTCCAAACCGGGTACTGAACCGGCCGAACTGGCCGGTCTGGACTGGGGACTCATGAAACTCAATTTAAAAAAAAAAAAACAGAAAATAGAACTTTGCTGATGTACTTTGGAGCCTCTTTGTTAATGTACTTTGGTTCAGAACCTCAAAGATGTATTGCACTAGGTGCTATTTTGGATATTTGCACCCATATTTTCCATATGAGAAACTTTGCATATTTCTGTATTAATGGTTTGGATTCATATGTATGCACATGAATATATATGTTTTTTACAAAATATGAATATTTTATGTATTTTTTAGTCAGCCGATTTTTTACTCGGTTTTTTGTCGATTCCGGTTCGGTTCACATTTTGGGCTTCGCCGTTTCGATGACCGGTTCGGTTCCGATAACATTGCAGATAACCCATCGAGGAACCCATCAAGACGGTGTGGTAGCTCGATGAAGCATCACGACAAAAGTGGCATGACGGATGAAAGCTCAGTTCAATAGCAGAGTAGCACGGATTGGAAACCTGACATATGGGAAGCGTAGCATGAGTGCTCACCCACACACAAAGGGACATCGGGCATGGCAAGCTTGAGCATTAGCAATACTTGTTCGACAAGGCACGACCATTGAGTGGATGGGCGTTCGGACAAGGAACATAAAGGAAGCGGGCGACGACCAAGGCAAGTGGGTGCTCAACGTGACTTAGCAAAGCAAACAAGTGGCAAGAAGCATCAGTCAGCTACAAAGGGCTTGGACCAGCACGTCGAGTGGCAAGTGGACCGGCATGGCCATGTTGACAAAACGGATTGGAGCATTAGCAAGATCAATGAGTGTTGAAGGGCACGTCTAAGGCTTCGACAACGAAGCTAAGTGGAAAATGGGCGTCGACAAGGGGCGTCATCCAACTCGTGTGCGGCAAGGGACCAAGGTAGGCATGTTAGCATGTGCACTAAGGCAAAGTGCCTTGATGGGTGACCACACAAGGGTCACTTCCCTGACATGCCTAGTGCATACGAAGGTGTGTCAAGGCTCATCCAAAGCTATCATCAAGAAAGGGAGTTGCAGCGAAGAGCTCTAAGGAAAAATCGAAGTCTAGGTGTCACAGTAGCTCGCAGGCCGTAGGGGCGCACGCTATTTTAGCGGGGAAGTCTGTCTTCGGGTTTTGTGGGCTTTTCTCTTGGATGTAAAACTGTGGGGTTTGGACCAGCACGTCGAGTGGCAAGCGGACCGGCAAGGGCACGTCGACAAAAAGGATTGGAGCGTTAGTAAGACCAGTGAGTATTAGGGGGCACGTCTAAGGATTCAACAACGAAGCTAAGTGGCAAACGGGCGTCATCCAAGTAGTGTGCGGTAAGGGACCAAGGTAGGCATGTTAGTGTGTGCACTAAGGCAAAGTGCCTTGATGGGTGACCACGCAAGGGTCACCTCCCCGACATGCCTAGCGCATACAAAGGTGTGTCAAGGCTCATCCAAAGGTATCATCAAGAAAGGGAGTTGCAACGAAGAGCTCTAAGGCAAAATCAAAGTGTGGGTGTCACAGTAGCTCGCAGGCCATAGGGGTGCATGCCATTTTAGTAGGGAAGTCTGCCTTCGAGTTTTGTGGGCTTTTCTCTTGGATATAAATCTGTGGGGTTTCTGCATGCGAGGCTTACTTGTGCCTGTGTAGGGAGTGTAGGGAGTGTTGTCGGTTGGGCACATCCACCTTGTTGTAACTATGTAATATTTCATGATTTTATAGAAACCATGGCATGTCTTGTTGGGAGTGCCTGACACCTGTAATTTTAGGTATTTTGTCTCTTCTACACGTTTTACTTGATTTACTACTTGTTAGATTAAATGGATAACTGTTGAACCATCTAACGTAACATAACAATAATTGTAAAATAAGGGGGGAAGGTGCTTTGGAGATATGCTCACTGACTACAGAAGCTGAGATGCCTCTGAGAACCAACCACGTGCACAAATTGTGGGGTAATCTAAAGCAAGAGCCTATGAGGAGCAAAGTGAAAGGTAGGGGTACTTCTCTCTCTCATAGGTGGGAGTCTTTGAAAGATATGACCCTATAAAGGAAAGTGACTAAACGAAAGATGACCTCAAGGAAGAAAGGGTGGACGTCGAACTCTGCCTAGATAATGGGTTGCAGAACGACACGCTTGTATCGAATGATGTGCTTGAGAAGAAGGTTTGAACTCTTTGTCATTGCCCAGTCTGTCTGTATCAAGCTCAATCCCCAGATTTCAGAAGTATAGAGAACCATGGGTCTAATAATCGCCTCCATGAGATAGAGTTTGGACGAGATGTCCTGAAACTGGTTTTAGAAGCATTGTTTCTCGATAAGTGCTAAGGAACCATATCCTTTGTTGAGTCGAGGCTAGAAGGCTTGTCGCATGCCAAGACGTGGCCCCATGAGTTGTACTCCCAAGTAAATGTAAGATGTGGTTATCTCGATCTCTTCCCCCTAGAAGTAAAAAATGTAGGTCTGTAAGAGATCCCTTCGATGCACTGAAGACCATAACCTTGGTTTTACTTAGGTTGACCGTCAACTATCGAAGGTCACAAAAGTTGTCTAAGGTGTCAATCTATCTCTATAGACCCTCAGGAGTAGAGACCAATAACACCAAGTCATTTGCAAAGAGAAGAAGGGATATCAATACTTGATCTAGAAGGAAACCATCACCCTCTTGGATGTGCTTGTGGAGGAAAGACGAGAGGGGGCACACTTGCTTAACCCCAATGGTAGTCTACATGAAGTCAGAAAGGACATGTGACATACTAAGGCATCCCAGAACTGACTCATACAATATCATGATGGATGCTAGAAGAGTCTTAGATATGCTAATGTCAAGGAGTCTCTGGAATAATGCTTCCCTCAACACTGTGTCAAACGCTTTCCGAAAGTCTACAAAGCAACTATAAACTTTTGAAGAGTGATGTCGGCCCTCCTCAATAATGGCTCGGAGTTTGAAGGTGTGATCAATCGTTTGGTAGTCTAGGAAAAAATTGACTTGCACTTTATCCCTAAGATGTTAACTCTCTAGCTCCTTAGAAAGCCACTTATGTAAGACTATGGTCGTAGAGCTTGGAGAATGTATGGCCCACCATGATAGTCTTGTAGTTATTTGGATTTGTGTTATTCCCTGACTTGTGGATGGGATGAATAATGTGTCGTGCCCAGGTGTTACGCTGCAATTGTACCCAGTGCACCTTTAGATGTGCCCCAAGGAGAGAGAGGTTATTTTTTACTAGAAGAGGTGTTATTCAACAGTGGTGGTCATGGTTGGGCACTTTGATCCTTCCTTTAGGAGTAGTATGGCTTAATGGCACTGTTGACTTCCCTCTGTTGGGGTTTTTAACCCTGGGGTTGGTGTCCCGAGCTCTTAAGGGTTGAACATTGGGTCCCGAGCTCTTAATGCTCTAGTGGCTTATGGTTCACCTATGAGGCGTCGATCTCCCTTCACAGCTACCTCAGATGCCCTCCTGGTCCTTCAGCAGGCTAGCGCTCTCTCTCCTCAGAGGACGTCATCTCCCATGTCAGGCCATCTTGCAACCTTGAGGAGGGCATTGAGGGATTTTACAACATTTTTGGGGTTAGATGGTGCATGACGCCCTCCCTCCAGCTAACTCCAGCCTTTCATTCAGAGTGATTCGCTTATTTTATCAGTTTTTGGCATGTAGGGGGAAAATACCGAAGGTAGCCTACTATAAGCCTACTTTAGGCCATTTTTATATTATTGTCATAATTTTAAGTTGACATTTTATAATTTCTAATTGACATTTGAAGGCATGTAGGCCTGGATATTATTATTTTTAAGTGAGTGTAAGAGGATATTTATAAGCCTCTCCTCTCTTCATTTTTACAAAAGAAGAGTGGGATAAAATGCTATGCACTTATTTTACCCAACTAGGGTTCTTTGTAAGTGAGGCACACCTCTTGAGGAAGATGTTTTTTGGGTTTTGATGGCAAATTCTTGAAGTTTCTTTGGTCCAATGCTCTTGCAAAGGTGATGCTATGGTTTTTTTATTAAACACTTGCACAAAGAGGTATCTAGGATTTTCTTGATCTCTATTTGCTAAATGTTGATGAATGATGTATGTTTGTGGATTAAATGGTAGCCATTAGGGTTGCATTTTCTCTTGGATAGATCTTTCGTCAATTTTTAGTCAACTTGGTTGTAGAAGTACGTCCTTATAGGAGTCCTTCTAGGGTTAGAACCTTAGGTCTTTTGAGTTTGTTGTAAAGCCTAGGATAAGCTTCTCGAGAGGTAAGTTAATCACTCCTTAAATGCCCTGGGTTAGGGTAAAGTCTTCTCCCTTTGTCCCAAACCATTCTTTTCTTCAAAACCTAGTGCCTAGGGTTAGATAGAATGCATTTCATGTTAGATTAAGGTTAGCTGGGGATACATAACACCCAAAACCAGTCCTCCTTTTTCCCTAGCGGCCTCACTTTGTCCCTCTATCCTACCTCGCCCACCTTATTATGCATCCTCCTAGCCCTATTGTCCTCTTCTTCCCTTCTTTCTCCTTTCTCCCCTTTCCTTTCTTTCCTCCCTTCACCCCTTGACCTTTCTCATCTAGGGCTCAACCTGCCTTCCCAAGGTTCCCTTCACCCATGCCTCTCCTTTTGGCCTCTAAAACAAGACTAGGACTATCCTTACACCCTTGATCACCCTTCTTTACCTCCCTCCACCCTCGGCCTTGACCTAACCTTCCTCGGTTGCCCCTCTTTTACCTCTGTCTGCTGGTTTGGGTCCACTCCAGCCTGCTCCTCCTCCTTCTCCCCTCGACTCCCCTTAATCCACCCTCAGACCTGCTCCTTTCCTTTCCTCCAGCCGACGACCCTCACCTGTAGGTCCTTGGTACCCTAGGTAAGGTCTAAACAGACCTCAGCCATTATTTTTCTTTATTTTTGCATGCATGTTTTTCAGAAAGTGGAGTGCAATGGGGGGGGGTATACATCCCTCCTTCTTTTGGCACTAAAATAAATATATATCTCTCCTTGCGTGTGCTCCCTTCATTCACAGGTCAGTGGTCGGGGATGTGCACGAACTATATTTTATTACTTGCTCACTTCTGAACTAGCCATGCTTGACACTAGCAACTACCAACTTTACTAATACTTCTCTATCTCCTGCTCGAACACGCATACCTACTAGCACAGAACTGAAATAAGCTTACTTCTACCAACTTCAATAAATACATTTTGTTAGGATAGGTCTGCTACTTCTAGTGTCTATATCGGGCCTAAACAGCCCTTGCAATGCTTGTCTTAGCCCTAGACTGTACATACTAACATTGTTTTGATATGATATAATTTAAACTCTAAATATTGTTGTATATTTGCAATGACTCTATGGCTAGTAATGAATTATCAGACCCTATTTGCAAGCCTACATACTGAAAAGTCTCATCATTAGCCTATATTTACAATATATACTGCTGCAAACATAAATTAGTTAGTGTGTTTGAAATGATAAAATCAATAGATGAACACATGCTTAAATGGTGGATGATTACAGTTGTCCTCACGATTGATACAAGCATTACTACTTTAATGATTCTGCACCTTTCCATTAGGAAGATTTGACAAGGCTTGTATATCATTGAATTCATACTGCTTTGCCACTGCTATATACTATTGTACTTTGGACGCTATGCTTGTGTAGTACATGTGATTAATGACACTTAAAACTTGTTATATGATATATGCATGATCTAAGACAGAAATTGATTATTTTCTAACCTTGGATGAATGCCCAATTAAAGTTGATATATTATATGCACTTACATGATCTATATTCATTCATATAGTATGTCTTCTTCATCCTTAAATTGACTCCATTAAGGCACTGGTCACTAATCTTCTTCAAAGAAGACAATATCTGGTGTTTAGAGTCCTTACAGAGTTGCTATTAGGGCTCTCCTCTAGGAGGCTCTGGCTTCCAAAGAAGTTTGGAGAAGTGGCTAAGGTCACAGTGGTCACTATCTCCTTCATATGCTTATCGATGACTAACCTTGCTAGCTCATCTGATAACATCCAGGCAGGGGAGAAGCCAAAGCAAACCACGTTGTTGAATAAATCAACAATATAGCCATGTTTCAAGAATTCTGCCTAAAGACCTTCCTAGTGTGCTGCTTTGTTGGTACTCATGGCTTTGACTACTCTCCTAATGTCCCACTCTAAGGGAGAGAGGGGGGATGTCGGGAGGGAGAAGGTGAAGAGGGCATGATATGCTAAAGGAAGGCGAGAGACAGAGAAGTTTTGAATATGTGAGAGGAGATCTTGGTTGGCCAAGACTGTGCCCCCCACGGTGGGGGAAGCATGTAAAGTCTCCTGATTCCAGAAAACAAGGGAGCTCATTTAGGATCAAGAGACCCATGAGACTCACCTAGCTGCAAAACATGCCTCCCAAATCCTCTGATGGACCCATACTTCTCCTGCGAATTCCTATGAAGACCTACGGAATCCAATTGTAACTCTCGAAGGCAAAGAACATCCTCGGATTTATCATGAAAGGGTACCTATAAGCATTTGGTGTGGGCATTGAAGTCACCTAGAAGAATGATCTCCTAAAGAGTAGATAAATGGGAAATATCTGTGTAAAGATCAAGGAATGGCCCCCCCTCATACTCCCTATGAAGTGCAAATATGATGAGGCTGGAGGGAAGTAGAAAATGATGATGTAGTTGTCCCGATATAAGGAAATGCGTTGATGGAACCGGGCCCCAATAAATTTGGCATGTTCATCCAATGAAAACATAGTTACTTGACTCTTAAGGGAGTCCCATTATAAGACAAGTGACCCCCTAGAAGCCTCTAACATTGTCTAACCGTGTTTCATGTCTACATGACCATGCCCAATGGTTTCCATGAATCAAGGGTGGTGTCCTCATAGGACTCGCATGTGTCTCAGTGAGGAAAAGAAGATCGTGGGACCCAACCGCATCACGAAGTGTATCTGATGAAGACCAAAAAGCATCGTTGCAGTTCCAACAACCAATGGAAATAGACGACCTACCCCCCCTTACTTGTCACCCATCTGGACGAGACTGTCATTTGGACCAAGGTCGATAATATCCGAGTGGGGAGGAAAATCACAAATAACTGCCTTAAGGTCTCGAATAACTGCCCACTTCCCTTCCTTTAGTGCTACTACGGCCATGTCCCTGGCTTATTTAAGTTCTGCCTGTTGGGTTTTGGTGAGGTCAACATCGAGGAAGATCCTTTATGTGAGTGGGAGTGAAGTCAACCTTCTCTTATCCCGGAGGGTCCTCGACCAGTCCTCTGGTGTCTGAAAATGGAAGAATATTGTGGAGTTGAGTCCCACCCATGCACTCTCAGAGTGAGGTCTAACAAGTTCGTGGGAGGTGGGAGTCCTCGCACTCTCAAGTTAAGCTCTCGAGCTTGACAGAGGCATTTCTCATTCAACCTTACTTGCACCATCCGATCGACCGGGGTGAAAGAGGGGGCTACTCCCTTTTTCTAACCACTTCAACCCGAGAGTTAAGTGTTTGTTGTTATGTTTAGGTTTCTTGTTTAAGAAGGGCTTGCTGCGATTTCAGTTCTTCTTGCAGATTATTAAGTTTTGTTTGGAACAGTGGAGAATCTGTACTTGTTGTCTATAAGTGCATGTTTTTCTCTTGTTTCATTTCAGAGACTATCTTTTTGAGATCAGTTACTTCTGAGTGGAGTTGTTTGTTTTCTGTTTTGAGACTTTCCACCCTCCACAACAAGTTCTTGACCTGGGATGCCTAGTATGAGAAATCTCGCTCAAGGGCAATATCAGTGGGGTTGTATTCCTGAATATTGTTGCAAATGGGGAATATATGGTCACTATTAAATCCTGGTGTTGTTAGCTCAAGCATAGCTGAGGGTGGGGAGTCTTCCATTAAACAAAGAATCTTTACTATATTGGAAACACAAAAACCCACAAAACTTATCTATGTTTTGTTGTTTGTCGTGCTACTGTCAAGAAGAATAGGTGAGTTCCCTTCCCCTATGAAATGGGATTTGAGCAGATTTTCGGGCTCTTGGTGGCAAAAATATCTGCCCCTTCATGGTTGTTCAATTGACCTCTCATAGTCAATCTACTAGATGGTCCAAGGGAGAGGGCTCGAAGGTCACAGACACAAGGGGGAGGGCATGGGATGAGCAAGCCACGCAACAAGGGGGAGGGTACAAGCTGAGAGAGCTCATAGGCACAGGAAGAGCTCACGTGGGAGGTTAAGCTCGAGCTCGATGGGAGAGGAGCTTTGATCAATGGGAGGGCTTGTTGCTCGACGTTGATCAACCTCATTTCTCAACAAGAGACACTCAGCTTATGTGGGAGATTGAAATTGGGCTGGACGGGAGAAGGGATTAAATCGACGGGAGGGATCGCTGCTTGACGAGGCTCGCTCAATGGGAGGGCTAGCTGCACTGACACCGTGAGAAGATCTAGAACTTCTGGAGAGGGATGAAAAGTATGTGTAGAAACAATATTTTAAAGGAGTTCCCTTTTGTTGTCGAAGGTGCCACAAAAATGGCCACATTCTTAATCATTTTCATTTGCATATACAAGGATGGTCATGAGGAAATCACCCTTCACCAACAAAGAAGCGGTCGATGCATCATGAGGAGGTGGAACCATCTCTATCTAATGTAAAAATTAGCCAAGCAGAGGAAGTAGGAGCTTATCAAAGGAGGTTATCACTAAAGGAAAAGCAATCGAGAAAACACTCTATTCTTTGGTCCTTTCCTCACATTCCGACGTGACTAAAGACTTACATTCCCAAAGGCTTCCTGAAGCATCTCTAAACAATCGGCTCACAGTAGAGTAAAAATCAACTTAAGAATCAAGCTATCCCAACATATCAATTTCAAGAAAAATTTCATGTATACTGAAGCAATTATTCTAGGTGGGGACCTAAATTTATCCATGGGAGCATCAAAGGTTTGGGGTCCAAAGGCAAGAGGACCCTTCATCTGATTTTTTCGCTCACAAATTAAGAGAGCAGGCATTGATAGATGTATAACATATCAAGCTAAATTCAACTTGGAGGAATAAGAGGGTAGGGGAGGAGAGAATAACAAAGAGAATCAATCAAATTTTGGTATCGGATAATTTTATCGAGAACCCCATTCTAACGAGACAATGGATTGGGAGTGTATGTGAATCCGACCATCCTCCTATCTTTTTGGAGTGAAGCATGAGAAAACCTACGATCCCTTTCAAGTTCAACTCAACCTAGCTCAAGGAGGTGAGTTTTCACAATTTGGTAAAGGAACATTGGATTCCATACGATCATCGGTCAAGGGTCTCACCCACTATCTAGTTTGCAACAAGTTTAAAGAATGTAGAGAAGGAAATGGTGGAATTGGCACACAACAAGAGGCAAAGGGATGGTCAGGATCTCAAAGAAATTGAACCAACTCTCTCTTCTATCTATGACTTAAGACGGGGGGCGGGGGGGATTTGCTTCTCTATCGATCCCCATTCGCCAACCCCTACCTAAACTATCGATCTCCATTCCCCAACCCCCACCACAATCAACATTGTGAGATCCACACAAGCCCTTAGCTACCATCGCCAAGCACTACCAGTCCCCCACCCCGGACCATATTGTCGCGAACATTGGACTCATCCAATTGTATCCTCAAATGTGGGAATCCTTAGGGTCATCAAATCCCTAGTGTTGTAGAACCTCAACACCACCACCATTAGGTCGCCCTACCCTGACACCTCTACGCCTCCCATCCTTGGGCGTCGTCGCCCAACTACCCCTAATCCACACCACCCTCCATTGTCATGGGCCCGAGACATCCAACACAAATCCTAGGTCATGGCAAGCTATGAGACCCCCCCCCCCATCGTCACAAGCTCTGTACCCCCTAGGGCCCCAACCTTTAACACTCATTACCACAAGCTCTGCACCTTATGTCCCCCCCAAAACATCCCCTCACAATCCCACTCAACTCTCACCAACACTTGACCCAACGAGGCCTTCAAACCCTAGCGCCACACCCCCATCAATCAAAGCCTTGGGCCCTCTACCACTCACCCCATAGCCAGAAACCATATCCTTTCCATCCCCAGGCATTGCCACCTCAAACCCCAAGCCTCCATCGCGCCAACCCTCTACCCTAGTTGTTGTAGGCATTAGGGCCACCCATGCCCCGCCACCCCCACCAATGCAAATCTTGGGACCCTAAACATTGTGAGCCCTAGTTACCCTCATCGTGACAATCCCTAAGACCCCCATTCCTAGCCCCCACAACTCCACTAACCCCAACCCTCACTACCACAGTCTCACCACCAACTCCCAACACCCTACCCTATCGATGCAAGTCACCCCGACCCTAATGAGCGTTGGGCACCTCCACCACTCCCCCGACCCCTAGCCCTTGTCACCACAGGCACTACACCTCCTATCCCACACCAATCCCTTAGCGCCAAACCCCACTACCATAATCCCAAGGCCGCCAATGCCCCACGTCTATTAATTAACACCTTAGGGCCCCATCAATAGGCACCCAAACACCCTTATCCAACCCCCATGATGTAGAGCCCCTAGGAAACCCCACCCTAAGGCCACACCACACCCCACCCTACATCCCTTGTTGGAGGCTACACCACAA
>LPNX010639048.1:41143-64578 GCA_001517045.1 Pseudotsuga menziesii
TCTTAGAATTGAAATTTGATCATAGATTTGGATGCCCGTTTGATAGGTAACTGTGCACTCCAACTTTCACAACGTTTTGAGCTATTTTCACCCCTTGTAACCCCAACCTTAGCGAAACCGCATGACGGAGTTTCACTCTTGACAAATTTCTTGATATTAAAATTTGATTATAGATTTAGATGTGCATTTGAAAGATAAGAGTGCACGCCAACTTTCATGATGTTTAGAGTTATTTTCGTCTCCTTTAAGGCAAACCCTACAAAAACCGCACGATGGAGTTTTGCTTTTGACCAACTTCTAAGAATTGAAACTTGATCATAGATTTGGATGTCCATTAGATAAAAAAGCATGCACGCCAACTTTCACAATGTTCCAATCTATTTTGACCACCTTTAAGCCCAACCCTAGCTAAAAGGCATAACGAAGTTCCACTTTTGAGCAGTTTCGTATAGTTGAAATTTGATCATAGATTTGAATGCCCATTTGATAGACAAGCGTGCACACAAAATTTTGAGACGTTCCAAAATATTTCACCCCCCTTAATCCAAACCTTAGCAAAACCATACAACAGAGTTTCACTTTTGACCAACTTATTAGAATTAAAATTTGATCATAGATTTATCTTAGAATTTGGTAGATAACAGTTCACACCAACTTTCACAATGTTTGCAGTTATTTTTGTCATTATATTCAAGGTTGGTCAAGCAAAGGTCTAAGAGATGCTACTTTTTCGACTTTCTTGTAAGTGAAATTTCAAAGAGAATTTGGGTGCCCATTTGAGAGATAACCATGCATACACACTTCCAAGGGATTTCGAGCTATTTTGGACCTTGGTCAAACAAGGCCTAAAATGTTGAACTTTTTTTCAATTTCTTAGAAATCAAATTTAAAAGTAGATTTAGATACCCATTTAAGAGGCACACATAAAAACGTGAACAACGGAGTTTCACTTTTAACCAATTTATTGGAATTAAAATTTAATCATTGATTTAAATGCGCATTTGGAAGATAGGAGTGCATGCCAACTTTCACAATGTTGAGAGCTATAATTTCGGCATCTTTAAGCAAAACACTAACAAAACTGCAAGATGCAGTCTCAGCTTTGACCAAATTCTCAGAATTGAAACCTGATCATAGGTTTCGATGCATATTGGATAGACACGCATGCACGCCAACTTTTGCGACGTTTCGAGCTATTTTGACCCCCTTTAAGCCCAACCCTGTCGAAACCGCACGAAGGAGTTTCACTTTCGAGCAGTTTCTTAGAATTTAATTTTGATCATAAATTTGGATGCTCATTTGAAGAACAAGTGTGCAAGCAAACTTTTGAGACATTCCAAAATATTTTCACCCCCTTTAAGCACAACCTTAGGAAAAATGCACAACGAAGTTTCACGTTTGACTAATTTCTCAAAATTAAAATTTAATCCTAGATTTATCGGTGCATTTCAAATTTAAAAGTAGATTTAGATACCCATTTAAGAGGCACACATAAAAACATGCAAGACGGAGTTTCACTTTGAACCAATTTCTTGGAATTAAAATTTAATCATAGATTTAAAAGCGCATTTGGAAAATAAGAGTGCATGCCAACTTTCACGATGTTGAGAGCTATTTTAGGCATCTTTAAGCCAAACCCTAACAAAATTGCACGATGCAGTCTCAGCTTTGACCAAATTCTCAGAATTGAAACCTGATCATATGTTTGGATGCATATTGGATAGACAAGCATGCACGCCAACTTCCATGACGTTTCGAGCTATTTTGACCCCCTTTAAGCCCAACCCTGTCAAAACCGCACGACGGAGTTTACTTTTCGAACAGTTTCTAAGAATTTAAATTTGATCATAAATTTGGATGCCCATTTGATGAACAAGCATGCATGCAATCTTTTGAGACATTCCAAAATATTTTCACCCCCTTTAAGCCAAACCTTAGCAAAACCGCGCAACGGAGTTTCACGTTTAAGTAATTTCTCAAAACTAAAATTTAATCGTAGATTTATTGGCGCATTTGGTAGATAAGAGTGCATGCTAACTTTCATGGTGTTCGGAGCTATTTCGGTCATTATTCAAGGTTGGTCAAGTAAAATACTAAGAGATGTTATTTTTCCAGCTTTCTTGTAAGTGAAATTTGAAAGAGAATTGAGGTACCTGTTTGAGAGATAACCATGCATACAAACTTTCAAGGGATTTCGAGCTACTTTGGACCTTAAGCAAACTTGGTGAAACCAAGCCCTAAAAGGTTGCATTTGTTTCCAATTTCTCAAAGCCATTTTCCCCTCCTTTAAGCCAAACCTTAGTGAAATCGAACGATGAAGTTTCACTTTTAACCAAACTCTCGGAGTTGAAATTTGATCATAGATTTGGATGACCGTTTGATATAAAAACGTGCATGCCAATTTTTGCAATGGTCCGAGCTATTTGGACCCCGTCGAGCCCAAATCTAGCGAAAATGAACAACGAAGTTTCACTTCTGAATAATTTCTCAGAATTGAAATTTGATCATAGATTTGGATGCCCATTTGATAGGTAACTGTGCAATCCAACTTTCACAACGTTTTGAGCTATTTTCAACCCTTGTAACCACAACCTTAGCGAAACCACATGACGGAGTTTCACTCTTGACAAATTTCTTGATATTAAAATTTGATTATAGATTTAGATGTGCATTTGGAAGATAAGAGTGCATGCCAACTTTCATGATGTTCAGAGTTATTTTTGTCTCCTTTAAGCCAAACCCTAACAAAACCGCACGATGGAGTTTTGCTTTTGACCAACTTCTAAGAATTGAAACTTGATCATAGATTTGGATGTCCATTAGATAAACAAGCATGCACGCCAACTTTGACAATGTTCCAATCTATTTTTCCCACCTTTAAGCCCAACCCTAGCTAAAAGGCATGACGAATTTTCACTTTTGAGCAGTTTCGTATAGTTGAAATTTGATCATAGATTTGAATGCCCATTTGATAGACAAGCGTGCACATGAAATTTTGAGACGTTCCAAAATATTTCACCCCCTTAATCCCAACCTCAACAAAACCATACAACAGAGTTTCACTTTTGACTAACTTCTTAGAATTAAAATTTGATCATAGATTTATCTTAGAATTTGGTAGATAACAGTTCACAGCAACTTTAACAATGTTCGCAGTTATTTTGGTCATTATATTCAAGGTTGGTCAAGCAAAGGTCTAAGAGATGCTACTTTTCGACTTTCTTGTAACTGAAATTTGAAAGAGAATTTGGGTGCCCATTTGAGAGATAACCATGCATACACACTTTCAAGGGATTTCGAGCTATTTCGGAACTTGGTCAAACTTGGTCAAACCAAGGCCTAAAATGTTGAACTTTTTTTCAATTTCTTAGAAATCAAATTTAAAAGCAGATTTAGATACCCATTTAAGAGGCACACATAAAAACATGAACAACGGAGTTTCACTTTTAACCAATTTATTGGAATTAAAATTTAATCATTGATTTAAATGCGCATTTGGAAGATAAGAGTGCATGCCAACTTTCACAATGTTGAGAGCTATTTTCGGCATCTTTAAGCAAAACCCTAACAAAACTGCAAGATGCAATCTCAGCTTTGACCAAATTCTCATAATTGAAACCTGATCATAGGTTTGGATGCATATTGGATAGACAAGCATGCACACCAACTTTTGCGATGTTTCGAGCTATTTTGACCCCCTTTAAGCCCAACCCTATCAAAACCGCACGAAGGAGTTTCACTTTCGAGCACTTTCTTTGAATTTAATTTTATCATAAATTTGGATGCTCATTTGATGAGCAAGTGTGCAAGCAAACTTTTGAGACATTCCAAAATATTTTCACCCCCTTTAAGCACAACCTTAGAAAAACTGCACAACGAAGTTTCACATTTGACTAATTTCTCAAAATGAAAATTTAATCCTAGATTTATCGGCGCATTTCGTAGCAAAACAATACAACAGAGTTTTGGTTTTCACTAATTTCTCGGAATTAAAATTTGATCGTAGATTTATCTTAGCATTGGGTAGATAACAATGCACACCAACTTTCACGATGTTCGAAGTTATTTTGGTCATTATTCAAGGTTGGTCAAGCAAAGGTCTAAGAGATGCTATTTTTTTGACTTTCTTGTAAGTGAAATTTGAAAGAGAATTTAGGTACCCATTTGAGAGATAAGCATGCATACACACTTTTAGGGGATTTCGAGCTATTTTGGACCTTGGTCAAACCAAAGCCTAAAAGGTCACACTTTTTTCCAATTTCTTATAAATCAAATTTAAAAGTAGATTTAGATACCCATTTAAGAGGCACACATAAAAACATGCAAGACGGAGTTTCACTTTGAACCAATTTCTTGGAATTAAAATTTAATCATAGATTTAAAAGCGCATTTGGAAAATAAGAGTGCATGCCAACTTTCACGATGTTGAGAGCTATTTTAGGCATCTTTAAGCCAAACCCTAACAAAACTGCACGATGCAGTCTCAGCTTTGACCAAATTCTCAGAATTGAAACCTGATCATGTGTTTGGATGCATATTGGATAGACAAGCATGCACGCCAACTTTCACGACGTTTCGAGCTATTTTGACCCCCTTTAAGCCCAACCCTGTCGAAACCGCACGACGAAGTTTCCTTTTCGAACAATTTCTTAGAATTTAAATTTGATCATAAATTTGGATGCCCATTTGATGAACAAGCATGCATGCAAACTTTTGAGACATTCCAAAATATATTCACCCCCTTTAAGCCAAACCTTAGCAAAACCGCGCAACGGAGTTTCACGTTTAAGTAATTTCTCAAAACTAAAATTTAATCGTAGATTTATTGGTGCATTTGGTAGATAAGAGTGCATGCTAACTTTCATGGTGTTCGGAGCTATTTCGGTCATTATTCAAGGTTGGTCAAGTAAAATACTAAGAAATGTTATTTTGTCAGTTTTCTTGTAAGTGAAATTTGAAAGAGAATTGAGGTACCCCGTTTGAGAGATAACCATGCATACAAACTTTCAAGGGATGTCGAGCTACTTTGGACCTTAAGAAAACTTGGTGAAACCAAGCCCTAAAAGGTTGCATTTGTTTCCAATTTCTCAAAGCCATTTTCCCCTCATTTAAGCCAAACCTTAGTGAAATCGAACGACGAAGTTTCACTTTTGACCAAACTCTCGGAGTTGAAATTTGATCATAGATTTGGATGACCCTTTGATATAAAAATGTGCATGCCAACTTTTGCAATGGTCTGAGCTATTTGGACCCCTTCGAGCCCAACTCTAGCGAAAATGAACGACAAAGTTTCACTTCTGACTAATTTCTCAGAATTGAAATTTGATCATAGATTTGGATGCCCGTTTGATAGGTAACTATGCACTCCAACTTTCACAACGTTTTGAACTATTTTCACCCCTTCTAACCCCAACCTTAGCGAAACCGCAGGACGAAGTTTCACTCTTCACAAATTTCTTGATATTAAAATTTGATTATAGATTTAGATGTGCATTTGGAAGATAAGAGTGCACGCCAACTTTCATGATGTTCAGAGTTATTTTCGTCTCCTTTAAGCCAAACCCTAACAAAACCGCATGATGGAGTTTTGATTTTGACCAACTTCTAAGAATTGAAACTTGATCATAGATTTGGATGTCCATTACATAAACAAGCATGCACGCCAATTTTCACAATGTTCCAATTTATTTTGACCACCTTTAAGCCCAACCCTAGCTAAAAGGCATGACGAAGTTTCACTTTTGAGCAATTTTGTATAGTTGAAATTTGATCATAGATTTGAATGCCCATTTGATAGACAAGCGTGCACACGAAATTTTGAGATGTTCCAAAATATTTCACCCCCCTTAATCCCAACCTCAGCAAAACCATACAACAGAGTTTCACTTTTGACTAAATTCTTAGAATTAAAATTTGATCATAGATTTATCTTAGAATTTGGTAGATAACAGTTCACACCAACTTTCACAATGTTCGCAGTTATTTTGGTCATTATATTCAAGGTTGGTCAAGCAAAGGTCTAAGAGATGCTACTTTTTCGACTTTCTTGTAAGTGAAATTTGAAAGAGAATTTGGGTGCCCATTTGAGAGATAACCATGCAAACACACTTTCAAGGGATTTCGAGCTATTTTGGACCTTGGTCAAACTTGGTCAAACCAAGGCCTAAAATGTTGAACTTTTTTTCAATTTCTTAGAAATCAAATTTAAAAGTAGATTTAAATACCCATTTAAGAGGCAGACATAAAAGCGTGCAAGACGGAGTTTCACTTTGAACCAATTTCTTGGAATTAAAATTTAATCATAGATTTAAAAGCGCATTTGGAAAATAAGAGTGCATGCCAACTTTCACGATGTTGAGAGCTATTTTCGACATCTTTAAGCAAAACCCTAACAAAACTGCAAGATGCAGTCTCAGCTTTGACCAAATTCTCAGAATTGAAACCTGATCATAGGTTTGGATGCATATTGGAGAGACAAGCATGCACGCCAACTTTTGTGACGTTTCGAGCTATTTTGACCCCCTTTAATCCCAACCCTGTCGAAAACACACGAAGGAGTTTCACTTTCGAGCAGTTTCTTAGAATTTAATTTTGATCATAAATTTGGATGCTCATTTGATGAACAAGTGTGCAAGCAAACTTTTGAGACATTCCAAAATATTTTCACCCCCTTTAAGCACAACCTTAGAAAAACTGCACAACGAAGTTTCACATTTGACTAATTTCTCAAAATTAAAATTTAATCCTAGATTTATTGGCGCATTTCGTAGCAAAACCATACAACAGAGTTTCGGTTTTGACTAATTTCTCAGAATTAAAATTTGATCGTAGATTTATCTTAGCATTGGGTAGATAACAATGCACACCAACTTTCACGACGTTCGAAGTTATTTTGGTCATTATTCAAGGTTGGTCAAGCAAAAGGTCTAAGAGATGCTATTTTTTTGACTTTCTTGTAAGTGAAATTTGAAAGAGAATTTAGGTACCCATTTGAGAGATAACGATGCATACACACTTTGAGGGGATTTCGAGCTATTTTGGACCTTGGTCAAACCAAGGCCTAAAAGGTCACACTTTTTTCCAATTTCTTAGAAATCAAATTTAAAAGTAGATTTAGATACCCATTTAAGAGGCACACATAAAAACGTGCAAGACGGAGTTTCACTTTGAACCAATTTCTTAGAATTAAAATTTAATCATAGATTTAAAAGCACATTTGGAAAATAAGAGTGCATGACAACTTTCACGATGTTCAGAGCTATTTTAGGCATCTTTAAGCCAAACCCTAACAAAACTGCACGATGCAATCTCAGCTTTGACCAAATTCTCAGAATTGAAACCTGATCATATGTTTGGATGCATATTGGATCGACAACCATGCACACCAACTTTCACGACGTTTCGAGCTATTTTGACCCCCTTTAAGCCCAACCCTGTCGAAACCCCACGACGGAGTTTCCTTTTCAAACAGTTTCTTAGAATTTAAATTTGATCATAAATTTGGATGCCCATTTGATGAACAAGCATGCATGCAAACTTTTGAGACATTCCAAAATATTTTCACTCCCTTTAAGCCAAACCTTAGCAAAACCGTGCAACAGAGTTTCACGTTTAAGTAATTTCTCAAAACTAAAATTTAATCGTAGATTTATTGGCGCATTTGGTAGATAAGAGTGCATGCTAACTTTCATGGTGTTTGGAGCTATTTTGGTCATTATTCAAGGTTGGTCAAGTAAAAGACTAAGAGATGTTATTTTTTCTGCTTTCTTGTAAGTGAAATTTGAAAGAGAATTGAGGTACCCATTTGAGAGATAACCATGCATACAAACTTTCAAGGGATTTCGAGCTATTTTGGACCTTAAGCAAACTTGGTGAAACCAAGTCCTAAAAGGTTGCATTTGTTTCCAATTTCTCAAAGCCATTTTCCCATCCTTTTAGCCAAACCTTAGTGGAATCGAACGACGAAGTTTCACTTTTGACCAAACTCTCGGAGTTGAAATTTGATCATAGATTTGGATGACCGTTTGATATAAAAATGTGCACACCAACTTTTGCAATGGTCCGAGCTATTTGGACCCCTTCGATCCCAACTCTAGCGAAAATGAACGAGGAAGTTTCACTTCTGCCTAATTTCTCAGAATTGAAATTTGATCATAGATTTGGATGCCCATTTGAGAGGTAACTGTGCACTCCAACTTTCACAAATTTTTGAGCTATTTTCACCCCTTGTAACCCCAACCTTAGCGAAACCGCATGACGGAGTTTCACTCTTGACAAATTTCTTGATATTAAAATTTGATTATAGATTTAGATGTGCATTTGGAAGATAAGAGTGCATGCCAACTTTCATGATGTTCAGAGTTATTTTATCTCCTTTTAGCCAAACCCTAACAAAACCGCACGATGGAGTTTTGCTTTTGACCAACTTCTAAGAATTGAAACTTGATCATAGATTTGGATGTCCATTAGATAAACAACCATGCACGCCAACTTTCACAATGTTCCAATATATTTTGACCACCTTTAAGCCCAACCCTAGCTAAAAGGCATGATGAAGTTTCATTTTTGAGCAGTTTCGTATAGTTGAAATTTGATCATAGATTTGAATTCCCATTTGATAGACAAGCGTGCACAAGAAATTTTGAGACATTCCGAAATATTTCACCCCCCTTAATCCCAACCTCAGCAAAACCATACAACAGAGTTTCACTTTTGACTAACTTCTTAGAATTAAAATTTGATCATAGATTTATCTTAGAATTTGGTAGATAACAGTTCACACCAACTTTCACAATGTTCGCAGTTATTTTGGTCATTATTCAAGGTTGGTCAAGCAAAGGTCTAAGAGATGCTACTTTTTCGACTTTCTTGTAAGTGAAATTTGAAAGAGAATTTGGGAGCCCATTTGAGAGATAACCATGCATACACACTTTCAAGGGATTTCGAGCTATTTTTTACCATGGTCAAACTTGGTCAAACCAAGGCCTAAAATGTTGAATTTTTTTTCAATTTCTTAGAAATCAAATTTAAAAGTAGATTTAGATACCCATTTAAGAGGCACACATAAAAACGTGAACAACGGAGTTTCACTTTTAACCAATTTATTGGAATTAAAATTTAATCATTGATTTAAATGCGCATTTGGAAGATAAGAGTGCATGCCAACTTTCACGATGTTGAGAGCTATTTTCAGCATTTTAAAGCAAAACCCTAACAAAACTGCAAGATGCAGTCTCAGCTTTGACCAAATTCTCAGAATTGAAACCTAATCATAGGTTTGGATGCATATTGGATAGACAAGCATGCACGCCAACTTTTGCGACGTTTCATGCTATTTTGATCCCCTTTAAGCCCAACCCTGTCGAAACCACACGGAGGAATTTCACTTTCGAGCAGTTTCTTAGAATTTAATTTTGATCATAAATTCGGATGCTCATTTGATGAACAAGTGTGCAAGCAAACTTTTGAGACATTCCAAAATATTTTAACCCCCTTTAAGCACAACCTTAGAAAAACTGCACAACGAAGTTTCACCTTTGACTAATTTCTCAAAATTAAAATTTAATCCTAGATTTATCGGCGCATTTCGTAGCAAAACCATACAACAGAGTTTCGGTTTTGACTAATTTCTCAGAATTAAAATTTGATCATAGATTTATCTTAGCATTGGGTAGATAAAAATGCACACCAACTTTCACGATGTTCGAAGTTATTTTGGTCATTATTCAAGGTTGGTCAAGCAAAGGTCTAAGAGATGCTATTTTTTTGACTTTCTTGTAAGTGAAATTTGAAAGAGAATTTAGGTACCCATTTGAGAGATAACCATGCATACAAAATTTTAGGGGATTTCGAGCTATTTTGGACCTTGGTAAAACCAAGGCCTAAAAGGTCACACTTTTTTGCAATTTCTTAGAAATCAAATTTAAAAGTAGATTTAGATACCCATTTAAGAGGCACACATAAAAACGTGCAAGACGGAGTTTCACTTTGAACCAATTTCTTGGAATTAAAATTTAATCATAGATTTAAAAGCTCATTTCGAAAATAAGAGTGCATGCTAACTTTCACGATGTTGAGAGCAATTTTAGGCATCTTTAAGCCAAACCCTAACAAAACTGCACGATGCAGTCTCAGCTTTGACCAAATTCTCAGAATTGAAACCTGATCATATGTTTGGATGCATATTGGATAGACAAGCATGCACGCCAAAAATTCACGACGTTTCGAGCTATTTTGACCCCCTTTAAGCCCAACCCTGTCGAAACCGCACGACAGAGTTTCCTTTTCAAACAATTTCTTAGAATTTAAATTTGATCGTAAATTTGGATGCCCATTTGATGAACAAGCATGCATGCAAACTTTTGAGACATTCCAAAATATTTTCACCCCCTTTAAGCAAAACCTTAGCAAAACCGCGCAATGGAGTTTCACATTTAATTAATTTCTCAAAACTAAAATTTAATCGTAGATTTATTGGCGCATTTGGTAGATAAGAGTGCATGCTAACTTTCATGATGTTCGGTGCTATTTTGGTCATTATTAAAGGTTGGTCAAGTAAAACACTAAGAGATGTTATTTTTTCAGCTTTCTTGTAAGTGAAATTTGAAAGAGAATTCAGGTACCCATTTCAGAGATAACCATGCATACAAACTTTCAAGGGATTTCGAGCTATTTTGGACCTTAAGCAAACTTGGTGAAACCCAGACATAAAAGGTTGCATTTGTTTCCAATTTCTCAAAGCCATTTTCCCCTCCTTTAAACCAAACCTTAGCGAAATCGAACGATGAAGTTTCACTTTTGACCAAACTCTCGGAGTTGAAATTTGATCATATATTTGGATGACCGTTTGATATAAAAACGTGCACGCCAACTTTTGCAATGGTCCGAGCTATTTGGACCCCTTCGAGCCCAACTCTAGCGAAAATGAACGACGAGGTTTCACTTCTGACTAATTTCTCAGAATTGAAATTTGATCATAGATTTGGATGCCCGTTTGATAGGTAACTATGCACTCCAACTTTCACAACAATTTGAGCTATTTTCACCCCTTGTAACCCCAACCTTAGCGAAACCGCATCACTGAGTTTCACTCTTGACAAATTTCTTGATATTAAAATTTGATTATAGATTTAGATGTGCATTTGGAATATAAGAGTGCATGCCAACTTTCATGATGTTCAGAGTTATTTTCATCTCCTTTAAGCCAACCCCTAACAAAACCGCACGATGGAGTTTTGCTTTTGACCAACTTCTAAGAATTGAAACTTGATCATAGATTTGGATGTCCATTAGATAAACAAGCATGCACGCCAACTCTCACAATGTTTGAATCTATTTTGACCACCTTTAAGCCCAACCCTAGCTAAAAGGCATGACGAAGTTTCACTTTTGAGCATTTTCATATAGTTGAAATTTGATCATAGATTTGAATGCCCATTTAATAGAAAAGCATGCACACGAAATTTTGAGACGTTCCAAAATGTTTCACCCCCCTTAATCCCAACATCAGCAAAACCATAAAACAGAGTTTCACTTTTGACTAGCTTCTTAGAATTAAAATTTGATCATAGATTTATCTTAGAATTTGGTAGATAACAGTTCGCACCAACTTTCACAATGTTCGCAGTTATTTTTGTCATTATATTCAAGGTTGGTCAAGCAAAGGTGTAAGAGATTCCACTTTTTCGACTTTCTTCTAAGTGAAATTTGAAAGAGAATTTGGGTGCCCATTTGAGAGATAACCATGCATACACACTTTCAAGGGATTTCGAGCTATTTTGGACCTTGGTGAAACTTGGTCAAACCAAGGCCTAAAATGTTGAACTTTTTTTCAATTTCTTAGAAATCAAATTTAAAAGTAGATTTAGATACCCATTTAAGAGGCACACATAAAAACGTGAACAACGGAGTTTCACTTTTAACCAATTTATTGGAATTAAAATTTAATCATTGATTTAAATGCGCATTTGGAAGATAAGAGTGCATGCCAACTTTCACGATGTTGAGAGCTATTCTCGGCATCTTTAAGCAAAACCCTAACCAAACTGCAAGATGCACTCTCAACTTTGACCAAATTCTCAGAACTGATCATAGGTTTGGATGCATATTGGATAGACAAGCATGTACGCCAACTTTTGCAACGTTTCGAGCTATTTTGACCCCCTTTAAGCCCAACCCTGTCGAAACCGCACGAAGGAGTTTCACTTTCGAGCAGTTTCTTAGAATTTAATTTTGATCATAAATTTGGATGCTCATTTGAGGAACAAGTGTGCAAGCAAACTTTTGAGACATTCCAAAATATTTTTACCCCCTTTAAGCACAACCTTAGAAAAATTGCACAACAAAGTTTCACGTTTGACTAATTTCTCAAAATTAAAATTTAATCCTAGATTTATTGGCGCATTTCGTAGCAAAACCATACAACAGAGTTTCAGTTTTGACTAATTTCTCAAAATTAAAATTTGATCGTAGATTTATCTTAGCATTGGGTAGATAACAATGCACACCAACTTTCACGATGTTCGAAGTTATTTTGGTCATTATTCAAGGTTGGTCAAGCAAAGGTCTAAGAGATGCTATTTTTTTGACTTTCTTGTAAGTGAAATTTGAAAGAGAATTTAGGTACCCATTTGAGAGATAACCATGCATACACACTTTTAGGGGATTTCGAGCTATTTTGGACCTTGGTCAAACCAAGGCCTAAAAGGTCACACTTTTTTACAATTTCTTAGAAATCAAATTTAAAAGTAGATTTAGATACCCATTTAAGAGGCACACATAAAAACGTGCAAGACAGAGTTTCACTTTGAACCAATTTCTTAGAATTAAAATTTAATCATAGATTTAAAAGCGCATTTGGAAAATAAGAGTGCATGCCAACTTTCACGATGTTGAGAGCTAGTTTCAGCATCTTTAAGCCAAACCCTCACAAAACTGCATGATGCAGTCTCAGCTTTGACCAAATTCTAAGAATTTAAACGTGATCATATGTTTGGATAGACAAGCATGCACGTCAACTTTCACGACGTTACGAGCTATTTTAACCCCCTTTAAGCCCAACCCTGTCGAAACCGCACGATGGAGTTTCCTTTTCGAACAGTTTCTTAGAATTTAAATTTGATCATAAATTTGGATGCCCATTTGATGAACAAGCATGCATGCAAACTTTTGAGACATTCAAAAATATTTTCACCCCCTTTAAGCCAAGCGTTAGCAAAACCACTCAAGAAGGTTTTCACGTTTAAGTAATTTCTTAAAACTAAAATTTAATCGTAGATTTATTGGCGCATTTGGTAGATAAGAGTGCATGCTAGCTTTCATGATGTTCGGAGCTATTTTGGTCAATATTCAAGGTTGGACAAGTAAAAGACTAAGAGATGTTATTTTTCAGCTTTCTTGTAAATGAAATTTGAAAGAGAATTGAGGTACCCATTTGAGAGATAACAATGCATACAAACTTTCAAAGGATTTCGAGCTATTTTGAACCTTAAGCAAACTTGGTGAAACCAAGCCCTAAAAGGTTGCATTTGTTTCCAATTTCTCAAAGCCATTTTCCCCTCCTTTAAGCCAAACCTTAGCGAAATCAAACGACGAAGTTTCCCTTTTGACCAAACTCTCGGAGTTGAAATTTGATCATAGATTTGGATGACCGTCTGATATAAAAACGTGCACGCCAACTTTTGCAATGGTTCGAGCTATTTGGACCCCTTCGAGCCCAACTCTAGCGAAAATGAACGACAAAGTTTCACTTTTGACTAATTTCTTAGAATTGAAATTTGATCATAGATTTGGATGCCCGTTTGATAGGTAACTGTGCACTCCAATTTTCACAACGTTTTGAGCTATTTTCACCCCTTGTAACCCCAACCTTAGAGAAACCGCATGACGGAGTTTCACTCGCGACAGATTTCTTGATATTAAAATTTTATTATAGATTTAGATGTGCATTTGGAAGATAAGAGTGCACACCAACTTTCATGATGTTCAGAGTTATTTTTGTCTCCTTTAAGCCAAACCCTAACAAAACCGCACGATGGAGTTTTGCTTTTGACCAACTTCTAAGAATTGAAACTTGATCATAGATTTGGATGTCCATTAGGTAAACAAGCATGCACGCCAACTTTCGCAACGTTCCAATCTATTTTGACCACCTTTAAGCCCAACCCTAGCTAAAAGGCATGACGAAGTTTCACTTTTGAGCAGTTTCGTATAGTTGAAATTCGATCATAGATTTGAATGCCAATTTGATAGTGCACACGAAGTTTTGAGACATTCCAAAATATTTCACCCCCCTTAATCCCAACCTCAGAAAAACCATACAATAGAGTTTCACTTTTGACTAACTTCTTAGAAATAAAATTTGATCATAGATTTATTTTGACCCCCTTTAAGCCCAACCCTGTCGAACCGCACGACGGAGTTTCCTTTTCGAACAGTTTCTTAGGATTTAAATTTAATCATAAATTTGGATGCCCATTTGATGAACAAGCATGCATGCAAATGTTTGAGACATTCCAAAATATTTTCACCCCCTTTAAGCCAAACCTTATCAAAACCGCGCAACGGAGTTTCACGTTTAAGTAATTTATCAAAACTAAAATTTAATCGTAGATTTATTGGCGCATTTGGTAGATAAGAGTGCATGCTAACTTTCATGGTGTTTGGAGCTATTTTGGTCATTATTCAAGGTTGGTCAAGTAAAAAACTAAGAGATGTTATTTTTTCAGCTTTCTTGTAAGTGAAATTTGAAAGAGAATTGAGGTACCCGCTTGAGAGATAACCATGCATACACACTTTCAAGGGATTTCGAGCTATTTTGGACCTTAAGCAAACTTCGTGAAACCAAACCCTAAAAGGTTGCATTTGTTTCCAATTTCTCAAAGCCATTTTCCCCTCCTTTAAGCCAAACCTTAGCGAAATCGAACGACGAAGTTTCACTTTTGACCAAACTCTCAGAGTTGAAATTTGATCATAGATTTGGATGACCGTTTAATATCAAAACGTGCACGCCAACTTTTGCAATGGTCCGAGCTATTTGGACGCCTTTGATCCCAACTCTAGCGAAAATGAACGACGAAGTTTCACTTCTGACTAATTTCTCAGAATTGAAATTTGATCATAGATTTGGATGCCCGTTTGATAGGTAACTGTGCACTCCAACTTTCAAAACGTTTTGAGCTATTTTCACCCCTTGTAACCCCAAGCTTAGCGAAACCGTATGACTGAGTTTCACTCTTGATAAATTTCTTGATATTAAAATTTGAATATAGATTTAGATTTTCATTTGGAAGATACGAGTGCATGCCAACTTTCATGATGTTCAGAGTTATTTTCGTCTCCTTTAAGCCAAACCCTAACAAAACCGCACGATGGAGTTTTGCTTTTGACCAACTTCTAAGAATTGAAACTTGATCATATATTTGGATGTCCATTAGATAAACAAGCATGCACGCCAACTTTTGCAACGTTCCAATCTATTTTGACCACCTTTAAGCCCAACCCTAGCTAAAAGGCATGACGAAGTTTCACTTTTGAGCAGTTTCGTATAGTTGAAATTTGATCATAGATTTGAATGCCCATTTGATAGACAAGTGTGCACACGAAATTTTGAGACGTTCCAAAATATTTCACACCCCTTAATCCCAACCTCAGCAAAACCATACAACAGAGTTTCACTTTTGACTAACTTCTTAGAATTAAAATTTGATCATAGATTTATCTTAGAATTTGGTAGATAACAGTTCACACCAACTTTCACAATGTTCAAAGTTATTTTGGTCATTATTCAAGGTTGGTCAAGCAAAGGTCTAAGAGATGCTACTTTTTCGACTTTCTTGTAAGTGAAATTTGAAAGAGAATTTGGGTGCCCATTTGTGAGATAACCATGCATACACACTTTCAAGGGATTTCAAGCTATTTTGGACCTTGGTCAAACTTGGTCAAACCAAGGCCTAAAATGTTGAACTTTTTTTCAATTTCTTAGAAATCAAATTTAAAAGTAGATTTAGATACCCACTTAAGAGGCACACATAAAAACGTGAACAACGGAGTTTCACTTTTAACCAATTTATTGGAATTAAAATTTAATCATTGATTTAAATGTGCATTTGGAAGATAAGAGTGCATGCCAACGTTCACTGTGTTGAGAGCTATTTTCGGCATCTTTAAGCAAAACCCTAACAAAACTGCAAGATGCAGTCTCAGCTTTGACCAAATTCTCAGAATTGAAACCTGATCATAGGTTTGGATGCATATTGGATAGACAAGCATGCACGCCAACTTTTGTGTCGTTTCGAGCTATTTTGACCCCCTTTAAGCCCAACACTGTTGAAACCGCACGAAGGAGTTTCACTTTCGAGCAGTTTCTTAGAATTTAATTTTGATCATAAATTTGGATGCTCATTTGATGAACAAGTGTGCAAGCAAACTTTTGAGACATTCCAAAATATTTTCACCCCTTTAACCACAACCTTAGAAAAACTGCACAACGAAGTTTCACGTTTGACTAATTTCTCAAAATTAAAATTTAATCCTAGATTTATCGACACATTTCGTAGCAAAACCATACAACAGAGTTTCAGTTTTGACTAATTTCTCAGAATTAAAATTTGATCGTAGATTTATCTTAGCATTGGGTAGATAACAATGCACACCAACTTTCACGATGTTCGAAGTTATTTTGGTCATTATTCAAGGTTGGTCAAGCAAAGGTCTAAGAGATGCTATTTTTTTGACTTTCTTGTAAGTGAAATTTGAAAGAGAATTTAGGTACCCATTTGAGAGATAACCATGCATACACACTTTTAGGGGATTTCGAGCTATTTTGGACCTTGGTCAAACCAAGGCCTAAAAGGTCACACTTTTTTCCAATTTCTTAGAAATCAAATTTAAAAGTAGATCCAGATACCCATTTAAGAGGCACACATAAAAACGTGCAAGACGGAGTTTCACTTCGAACCAATTTCTTGGAATTAAAATTTATTCATAGATTTAAAAGCGCATTTGGAAAATAAGAGTTCATGCCAACTTTCACGATGTTCAGAACTATTTTAGGCATCTTTAAGCCAAACCCTAACAAAACTGCACGATGCAGTCTCAGCTTTGACCAAATTCTCAGAATTGAAACCTGATCATATTTTTGGATGCATATTGGATAGACAAGCATGCACACCAACTTTCACGACGTTTCGAGCTATTTTGACCCCCTTTAAGCCCAACCCTGTCGAAACCGCACGACAAAGTTTCCTTTTCGAACAGTTTCTTAGAATTTAAATTTGATCATAAATTTGGAAGCCCATTTGATGAACAAGCATGCATGCAAACTTTTGAGACATTCCAAAATATTTTCACCCCTTTTAAGCCAAACCTTAGCAAAACCGCGCAACGAAGTTTCACGTTTAAGTAATTTCTCAAAACTAAAATTTAATCGAAGATTTATTGGCACATTTGGTAGATAAGAGTGCATGCTAACTTTCATGGTGTTCGGAGCTATTTTGGTCATTATTCAAGGTTGGTCAACTAAAAGACTAAGAGATGTTATTTTTTCAGCTTTGTTGTAAGTGAAATTTGAAAGAGAATTCAGGTACCCATTTCAGAGATAACCATGCATACAAACTTTCAAGGGATTTCGAGCTATTTTGGACCTTAAGCAAACTTGGTGAAACCAAGGCCTAAAAGGTTGCATTTGTTTCCAATTTCTCAAAGCCATTTTCCCCTCCTTTAAGCCAAACCTTAGCGAAATCGGACGATGAAGTTTCACTTTTGACCAAACTCTCAGAGTTGAAATTTGATTATAGATTTGGATGACTGTTTGATATAAAAATGTGCACGCCAACTTTTGCAATGGTCCGAGCTATTTGGACCCCTTCGAGCCCAACTCTAGCGAAGATGAACGACGAGGATTCACTTCTGACTAATTTCTTAGAATTGAAATTTGATCATAGATTTGGATGCCCGTTTGATAGGTAACTGTGCACTCCAACTTTCACAATGTTTTCAGCTATTTTCACCCCTTGTAACCCCAACCTTAACGAAACCGCATGACGGAGTTTCACTCTTGAAAAATTTCTTGATATTAAAATAAGATTATAGATTTAGATGTGCATTTGGGAGATAAGAGTGCATGCCAACTTTCATGATGTTCAGAGGTATTTTTGTCTCCTTTAAGTCAAACCCTAACAAAACCGCGCAATGGAGTTTTGCTTTTGACCAACTTCTAAGAATTGAAACTTGATCATAGATTTGGATGTCGATTAGATAAACAAGCATGCACGCCAACTTTCACAATGTTCCAATCTATTTTGACCACCTTTAAGCCCAACCCTAGCTAAAAGGCATGACGAAGTTTCACTTTTGAGCAGTTTCGTATAGTTGAAATTTGATCATAGATTTAAATGCCCATTTGATAGACAAGGGTGCACACGAAGATTTGAGACCTTCCAAAATATTTCACCCCCCTTAATCCCAACCTCAACAAGTCAGCGTGCATGCTTGTCTATCCAATATGCATCTAGACATATGTTTAGGTTTCAATTCTGAGAATTTGGTCAAAGCTGAGACTGCATCGTGCAGTTTGGTTAGGGTTTGGCTTAACGATGCCTAAAATAGCTCTCAACATCGTGAAAGTTGGCATGCACTCTTATTTTCCAAATTCGCTTTTAAATCTATCTTTAAATTTTAATTCCAAAAGATTGGTTCAAAGTGAAACTCTGTCTTGCACGTTTTTATGTGTGCCTCTTAAATGGGTATCTAAATCTACTTTTAAATTTGATTTCTAAGAAATTCGAAAAAAGTGTGACCTTTTAGGCCTTGGTTTGACCAAGGTCCAAAATAGCTCGAAATCCCCTAAAAGTTTGTGTGCATGGTTATCTCTCAAATGGGTACCTAAATTCTCTTTCAAATTTCACTTACAAGAAAGTCAAAAAAATAGCATCTCGTAGACCTTTGCTTGACCAACCTTGAATAATGACCAAAATAACTTCGAGCATCGTGAAAGTTGGTGTGCATTGTTATCTACCGAATGCTAAGATGAATCTACGATCAAATTTTAATTCTGAGAAATTAGTCAAAACTGAAACTCTGTTGAATGGTTTTGCTACAAAATGCGCCGATAAATCTAGGATTAAATTTTAATTTTGATAAATTAGTCAAACGTGAAACTTCGTTGTGCAGTTTTTCTAAGGTTGTGCTTAAAGAGGGTGAAAATATTTTGGAATGTCTCAAAACTTTGCTTGCACACTTGTTCATCAAATGAGCATCCAAATTTATGATCAAAATTAAATTCTAAGACACTGCTCGAAAGTGAAACTCCGTCTTGCGGTTTCGACACGGTTGGGCTTAAAGGGGGTCAAAATAGCTCGAAACGTCGCAAAAGTTGGCGTGCGTGCTTATCTATCCAATATGCATCCAAACCTATGATCAGGTCTCAATTCTGAGAATTTTGTGAAAGCTGAGACTGCATCTTGCAGTTTTGTTAGGGTTTTGCTTAAAGATGCCGAAAATAGCTCTCAACATCGTGAAAGTTGGCATGCACTCTTATCTTCCAAATGCGCATTTAAATCAATGATTAAATTTTAATTCCAATAAATTGGTTAAAAGTGAAACTCCATTGTTCACGTTTTTATGTGTGCCTCTTAAATGGGTATCTAAATCTACTTTTAAATTTGATTTCTAAGAAATTGAAAAAAAGTTCAACATTTTAGGCCTTGTTTGACCAAGGTCCAAAATAGCTCGAAATCCCTTGGAAGTGTGTATGCATGGTTATCTCTCAAATGGGCACCCAAATTCTCTTTGAAATTTCACTTACAAGAAAGTCGAAAAAGTAGCATCTCTTAGACCTTTGCTTGACCAACCTTGAATATAATGACAAAAATAACTGCAAACATTGTGAAAGTTGGTGTGAACTGTTATCTACCAAATTCTAAGATAAATCTATGATCAAATTTTAATTCTAAGAAGTTAGTCAAAAGTGAAACTCTGTTGTATGGTTTTGCTAAGGTTGGGATTAAGGGGGTGAAATATTTTGGAACGTCTCAAAATTTCGTGTGCACGCTTGTCTATCAAATGGGCATTCAAATCTATGATCAAATTTCAACTATACGAAACTGCTCAAAAGTGAAATTTCGTCATGCCTTTTAGCTAGGGTTGGGCTTAAAGGTGGTCAAAATAGATTGGAACATTGTGAAAGTTGGCGTGCATGCTTGTTTATCTAATGGACATCCAAATCTATGATCAAGTTTCAATTCTTAGAAGTTGGTCAAAAGCAAAACTCCATCGTGCGGTTTTGTTAGGGTTTGGCTCAAAGGAGATGAAAATAACTCTGAACATCATGAAAGTTGGCGTGCACTCTTATCTTCCAAATCCACATCTAAATCTATAATCAAATTTTAATATCAAGAAATTTGTCAAGAGTGAAACTCCGTCATGCGGTTTCGCTAACATTGGGGTTACAAGGGGTGAAAAAGGCTCAAAAGGTTGTGAAAGTGGGAGTGCACAGTTACCTATCAAACGGGCATCGAAATCTATGATCAAATTTCAATTCTGAGAAATTAGTCAGAAGTGAAACTTCGTCGTTCATTTTTGCTAGATTTGGGCTCGAAGGGGTCCAAATAGCTCGGACCATTGCAAAAGTTGGCGTGCACGTTTTTATATCAAACGTTCATCCAAATCTATTGTCCAATTTCAACTCCGAGAGTTTGGTCAAAAGTGAAACTCCGTCGTTCGATTTCGCTAAGGTTTGGCTTAAAGGAGGGGAAAATGGCTTTGAGAAATTGGAAACAAACGCAACCTTTTAGGGCTTGGTTTCACCAAGTTTGCTTAAGGTCCAAAATAGCTCGAAATCCCTTGAAAGTTTGTATGCATGGTTATCTCTCAAATGGGTACCTCAATTCTCTTTCAAATTTCAGTTACAAGAAAGCTGAAAAAATAACATCCCTTAGTCTTTTACTTGACCAACCTTGAATAATGACCAAAATAGCTCCGAACACCATGAAAGTTAGCATGCAATCTTATCTACCAAATGCGCCAATAAATCTACGATTAAATTTTAGCTTTGAGAAATTACTTAAACATGAAACTCCATTGAGCGGTTTCGATAGGGTTGGGTTCAAATTTAAATTCTAAGAAACTGTTCGAAAAGGAAACTTCGTCGTGCGGTTTCGACAGGGTTGGGCTTAAAGGGGGTCAAAATAGCTCGAAACATCGTGAAAGTTGGCGTACATGCTTGTCTATCCAATATGCATCCAAACATATGATCGGGTTTCAATTCTGAGAATTTGGTCAAAGGTGAGACTGCATCGTGCAGTTTTGTTAGGGTTTGGCTTAAAGATGCCTAAAATAGCTCTCCACATCGTGAAAGTTGGCATGCACTCTTATTTTCCAAATGCGCTTTTAAATCTATGATTAAATTTTAATTCCAAGAAATTGGTTCAAAGTGAAACTCCGTCTTGCACGTTTTTATGTGTGCCTCTTAAATGGGTATCTAAATCTACTTTTAAATTTGATTTCTAAGAAATTGGAAAAAAGTGTGACCTTTTAGGCCTGGGTTTGACCAAGGTCCAAAATAGCTCAAAATCCCCTAAAAGTGTGTATGCATGGTTAGCTCTCAAATGGGTGCCTAATTTCTCTTTCAAATTTCACTTACAAGAAAGTAAAAAACATAGCATCTCTTAGACCTTTGCTTGTCAAGGGGTGAAAATAGCTCAAAACATTGTGAAAGTTGGAGTGCACAATTACCTATCAAACGGGCATCCAAATCTATGATCAAATTTCAATTCTGAGAAATTAGTCAGAAGTGAAACTTCGTCGTTAATTTTCGCTAGAGTTGGGCTCGAAGGGGTCCAAATAGCTCGGACCATTGCAAAGGTTGGCGTGCACATTTTTATATGAAACGGTCATCCAAATCTATGGTCAAATTTCAACTCCGGGAGTTTGGTCAAAAGTGAAACTTCGTCGTTCGATTTCGCTACGGTTTGGCTTAAAGAAGGGGAAAATGGCTTTGAGAAATTGGAAACAAATGCAACCTTTTAGGGCTTGGTTTCACCCAGTTTTCTTAAGGTCCAAAATAGCTCGAAATCCCTTCAAACTTTGGATGCATGGTTATCTCTCAAACGGGTACCTCAATTCTCTTTCAAATTTCACTTACAAGAAAGCTGAAAAAATAACATCTCTTAGTATTTTACTCGACCAACCTTGAATAATGACCAAAATAGCTCCGAACACCATGAAAGTTAGCATGCAATCTTATCTACCAAATGCGCCAATAAATCTACGATTAAATTTTAGTTTTGAGAAATTACTTAAACGTGAAACTCCGTTGCGCGGTTTTGCTAAGGTTTGGCTTAAAGGGGGTGAAAATATTTTGGAATGTCTCAAAAGTTTGCATGCATGCTTGTTCATCAAATGGGCATCCAAATTTATGATCAAATTTAAATTCTAAGAAACTGTTCGAAAAGGAAACTTCGTCGTGCGGTTTCGACAGGGTTGGGATTAAAGGGGGTCAAAATAGCTCAAAACGTCGTGAAAGTTGGCGTGCATGCTTCTCTATCCAATATGCATCCAAACATATGATCAGGTTTCAATTCTGAGAAGTTGGTCAAAGCTGAGACTGCTTCGTGCGGTTTTGTTAGGATTTGGCTTAAAGATGCCTAAAATAGCTCTCAACATCGTGAAAGTTGGCATGCGCTCTTATTTTTCAAATGCGTTTTTAAATCTATGATTAAATTTTAATTCCAAGAAATTGGTTCGAAGTGAAACTCCGTCTTGCACGTTTTTATGTGTGCCTCTTCAATGGTTTTTATTGTGAAAGTTGGCGTGCATTCTTGTTTATGTAATGGACATCCAAATCTATGATCAAGCTTCAATTCTTAGAAGTTGGTCAAAAGAAAAACTCCATCGTACGGTTTTGTTAGGTTTTGGCTTAAAGGAGATGAAAATAACTCTGAACATCATGAAAGTTGGCGTGCACTCTTATCTTCCAAATGCACATCTAAATCTATAATCAAATTTTAATATCAAAAATTTGTCAAGAGTGAAACTCCGTCATGCGGTTTCGCTAAGGTTGGGGTTAAAAGGGGTGAAAATAGCTCAAAACGTTGTGAAAGTTGGAGTGCACAGTTACCTATCAAACGGCCATCGAAATCTATGATCAAATTTCAATTCTGAGAAATTAGTCAGAAGTGAAACTTCGTCGTTCATTTGCGCTAGAGTTGGGCTCGAAGGGGTCCAAATAGCTCGGACCATTGCAAAAGTTGGCGTGCACATTTTTATATCAAACGGTCATCCATATCTATGGTCAAATTTCAACTCCGAGAGTTTGGTCAAAAGTGAAACTTCGTCATTCGATTTCGCTAAGGTTTGGCTTAAAGGAGGGGAAAATGGGTTTGAGAAATTGGAAACAAATGCAACATTTTAGGGCTTGGTTTCACCAATTTTGCTTA
>LPNX010639053.1:0-12652 GCA_001517045.1 Pseudotsuga menziesii
GGTATTCCACTCAGACTTCCGGAACCAATCTCACGACTTCAACCCTCCTAAGGGAGAGGCCCTCTGACAAACTGGTGGTGACCGTGTCAAAAAATACTACGGAATTTTGGTTCCCTAAAGGACAACAACTATGTCTCACGTGTAAATAACCGAGGGGTGTTATTGGAAGCCTATCCCCCCGATCCTACCTAACTACAAGATTCTTTTGGGTTCCTCAAACGAGGTTATAGTGTTTGTTGAGTTAGATAGATTTTAAGTCTCACTTTGAATTAGGGGATAGAGTGTGTGCATGTGAGGTTGTGAATCCTAAAATAACAATATCAATGTATGACAAACTTTGGAAAACTTTGAAAACTTTGCAAACCCTTTTTTTTTTTTGTTTTATCTGAAATCAAAAATGCTAAATTTTTTCTAAACAATGCTGTAAATAAAGGACAGAAATGGCTGTACGGATGCAAGTGGGGCAGGTGGCTGTGCAAGCGCAGGAAAAAGGGAGGCAAAGTAGTTGGGTTTCGGCACAGAAACAAGGGCAAAAACTGTTCGCGGATCGCGGGTTGGAAGGCAACAGTCGCGTGCAGATCGCGGGTTTAAAGGAAACAGGCACGGTCTAGTTCGCGGGTTTCGGGCTGACAGTGGCAGTCGAAGCGCGCCTGTGTAATGAACAGGCGCGGTCGGATCGCAACTGTGGGAGGAAAAAACGCGGTCGGGGCGCAGGAAAAAAGGGCTGACAGCGGCGAATTGGTCGCAGGTTAGGGCTTGGAATGCGCGGTCGGAGCGCAGTAAACAAGGCTGACAGCGGCGACTTGGTCGCGGGTTGGGGCCTGAAATGGGCGATCGGAGTGCAGTAAACAAGGCTGACAGCGACGAACTAGTCGCGGGTTGGGGCCTGAAATGTGCGACCGGGTCGCGGTTGCGGAAAGAAAAAATGCGGTTTCTGGCGGCCGAAAACGACAGCCGAAAGTACAGTACGGAAAAATAACAGTAAAAAGAAACAGCGGAGTCGCCAAAACTGTAGCTAGGGTTTTCACCCTAGCTTGTGCTGATGAGCACCTACTAAGGAATCTGGAATCCTTAGTAGCAGTTCAATAATGTAAACAAGAAGAAACTGAAATAAAAACTAAACTAAAGCAGTAAAAGTAGATAACATGAAATAAGAACAGCAAAGAAATGTATAATGGTGTTTTGATTAATATTACCTCCAATGAGGAGGTTGGTGGAGTCCGTTGTGCTGATCCGATGTCGGTGGCTCCGAGCTCCAAGCTGCTCCTTCTCCTTCTCTGATGGTGGAAAAATAGGCCAAAAGGGTTCTCGATGGTGAAAATAGCTTGATGGTAAGCTAGGGTTTCACGAGATGTTTTGGCAGAGTAAGGGTGCTTATGACTGTGGATGTGAAATGAGGGGTCTCCACCACTTATTTATAGTTTTTTAGTGGTGGAATGCTAGCCCATGGTTTTTGGAAACCATGTGGTTTAGGGCAGCTTGTTTAGGGTTTTTGCTGTTTTAGGGTTTTCCTCCTTTTTCCTCATTATTTTTATTCCTTTTCTTCCCTTTTGGGGATTTTTGCTATTTTTAGAGGAATTTTGGTTATTTTTGGAGGAAAAAGGGGTTTTTGGGCCTTTTGGAGGCATTTTAGGCCTTTTGGAGCCTTTTTAGATGGTTTTATGGCCTTTTGGAGGCATTTTAGGCCTTTTGGAGGCTTTTTAGTGGGATTTTCAGGGAAATATGGTAGGCAAATGGACGAATGAGCCATGAAATGGGGTAGATGAGGTAGTTAACCATTTTTGGGTGTTAACAGGAAGAGTGAGGAGGCCACCCCTTGCAGCCTCATTTCAAAAAGCATCACGATGCAAGTAAGGGCCGTAACGGTTAATAATGGAGAGGGGTATATGTGAACCCCTGAAATGAGCTTCGAGAAGTATGCCCACCAGAGTCTGATAGGCTTTGCATCTAACTTTAAGGGGATTCCAGCTCGAGAGAAGACCTCCCGAGAGACCCTTTGAGCTAATAGCATAAAATTCCCATCTAGGACAGATTTTAGAGAATGCTAACAGAGCAGGGTACGTGTTGTTCATAGTTTCCTGGAAGAGGATGATATCAGGTGCAGCAGAGATAAAAAGACGATGGAGACTCTTTTGTTTAGCCGAGCCCCCTAGGCCTTGAACATTTAAAGTGAGAATTTTCATCACAAAACATTGGTATCGGGTGACTGTGCTCTAAGGACCTGAGAGGAGGAAACCAACAGATGCCTCGCCACATTTTTTAACCTAGTGGATAGAGGAGTATACGAAATGGAGCCAGAGGTCAAGTCCGTTGCCAACTGAGGGGATTTTTTCTTCTTTCTGATGGTAACATTTTCAAATCATATGGATTCCAGCGGTAGGACTGAGGGTGAAAGAGGAGTTTTTGCGAAGAAAATATCTAGCGTTTTTTGAAGAGAGGGGTTAGAAAAAGAGGGAGAATGAACAAGAATATGTGGAGGGGAGGTGTTGACCGGGGGACCTGAGCCTACCAGAGGGGGAAAATCGGAGTCTGTAAAAAGAGATGTCGATTCAATAGAGGAAGAAGGAACAACATCAAGAAAATGTGGTGAAGAGGGTTGATGGAGGGGTGAATCAACAGTACATATAGGGAGGGATCCCAACAAGGGAGCTGCAATGGGAGAAGCATGTGCAGACCCCACAAGAGTGGTAGAGTGAGAGGTACCATTCTCCAGAGAGTCCAAAAAAAGTAAGTCCTGAACTCAAGCATCCTTAAAAATAGAGCAGGAATTAGAATACATACCTTTAGATGAAGGATCTCGCTTCATTATGGGGGGACTATGAGAAGTTGTCCTCAGGCAAGAAGAAGTAGGCTGCCTCACCAGTGGAGAGAGATTGAAGCTTGGGTGTCACATACCCCAATTTTGTAAAATAATGCTATGTGTTTTAATTTGATTCCTAAGACATTATGTTAAATTTAATGCTAAGTAGGAACTGATGACTCAGCAGAGTCAAAAGATGTGGAGTGTAATTCTGAATATTTTATTTTTAATAAATAAAAAGTGGAGACAACAGCTTGGGAGAGCTGTTAATAAGAGTGTTACTAGTCAAACTGGTGGAAGGAACTAGGTGGAGAGCAAAAGACAAGTGGCAGCATCCTCAAACACTTCCTATGTTGTAGGTGGCAACTTCCCTATATTTGGGGTCATGATCCCCCAAGAAAGTGGGATTAGAGCAGGTGGCTCAATTAATGACAACTAACCCAAAAATACCTAGGCAATCTTTTAAAAGTACCCAATGTAGAGACCTGAGGCTGTTCAGAGATTTTCCAAAAGAAGATTCATTCAAGTGGAATGCACTTCAAGGAATTCATTGGGAAAAAGGGAAAACTGTAAGGAAAGTGTTTGAGAGATGAACTGCAGTAACTTGATTTGATACAGCTTTCTAGCTGAGAGATTTGACTGAAGAGTTCAAGACTGGTATTGAGTCTCAGGACTAGTACTTGATTATTTGCTGCACCTAGTTCCAGCCAGGGAGACCAGAGCAAGCTCTGGGGTCCTGAGGAGTCGCTGTTTGAGCGCTCTCCAGGAGTTGGTAGGGAGGAACGGCCTCCCATTGCTGTTGTCTTCCAAGCTCAAAGAACATGT
Organism: Pseudotsuga menziesii; assembly: GCA_001517045.1. Taxonomy (NCBI): domain Eukaryota; kingdom Viridiplantae; phylum Streptophyta; class Pinopsida; order Pinales; family Pinaceae; genus Pseudotsuga; species Pseudotsuga menziesii. Next base: position 3,626 of record LPNX010639053.1, read on the forward strand.
TCTGTTATTTATTAATTTCTATGTTATTATCTGTGTGTGATTGAATGATGCATTGCAGTTTATGATGTAAAGACTTAGATTGTTTAGTAATGAATTTATTCTTAGTTTTTTTAGTAATGGAATTATTCTTGATGAGAAACAAATCCTACCTGTGTTTTTCCCCGTCTGGAGTAATCCAGATCGTACTCTAGCACAGGTGGTGTATATAAATGAAGATAGTATGATGTAAATGTCGATTAAGATGTTAGCTTGAATAATAGAATGTTTTCTTTTATCTATTATCAGAAGAAATATCATTTTACTGACAGTAATATGTGTTAGTAGATAAAACTGTTCTTTATACAGTATTTACTTTCAGTAATCTTATTATTTATTTTTAAACCCAAGAAAAGAATATAATAGTTACATTAGAGTAGGATTAGACTAAATAAACATGCTTTTTAACTTTACAGTTTATTTCTTCCAGTTTAGGATAATTTAACTGCTGTATGTATAGCAACAAAACTGAAAGTAAGAATAGATAAACATTGATTTAATTCTACAGTCAAACTAAGCTGTTTTTAGATTTTATTTATGATTGGTAATGTAACTAATTCATTTATTTTTATCTAGCTGAGCTTGAACAAGATCTACAGCTATTAATCTATCTTTCATAAAATTTAAACAAATACTACAATATATTTACGAGATAGATCATAGATAGTTTATTATTTGTTTTATTTTATAAATACTAATATCATAACATAAACAGGATAATATAGAATACTGAAGGAACCTCTTATAAAATATTTAGTACAGATAGCATAAGAATAAAACAACAAACACTTTCTCATCTCATATCTATAAATCAACTAAGTACATAGATAAGGTATGTAATTATAGAAACAATATTTGTTATAGGTAAAACAACACTCATATCTCAATATAATAAATATTAATTAAATACAAATTATTTACCTTAAAAGATGTAACTAACAGTTACATAAATACAACAGTAAGTAACATTAAATTTCTTATATTCGAAAGATTAACAAGTATAAAAAATATTTAAAACTTGGTTATAATAGAGTAAATTAAAGAAAGATAATATAAAAACAATGTACAGGTACCCTAACAGGTAATATTTAAATAATATTACAAGGTAAGAATCAAATGCAATAACATGCAGGAAATAAACCAACAGAGTAATAACATGCTCAATTCACCGAGTTCAACCAACCATTATACATTATAAATAATAACCCAACAAATTTTCAGTAGTGCTTTGTAATTTAAAAGATAAACTTAAAGAGATAGTAAAGACTTTTCATAACGCCGAGTAAGGTAAAACCCTACTATTCCAAAATATACAAACAAAGGTGTAAAACCCAAGAGTTTAAGCTCTTATAATGCCTCCCGGCTTCAAACAAAGTCATCAAATTATGGCTTAAACAACCTTCCTTTCATTCATACATTTATACACAAGTAACTATAACAAAATCAACATTTACAGTCACGGCCTAAGCCAGAAACCCCGCTTTAAGCAAGGGTTTTATCATCCACTGAAAAACAGTAAACCAAGTGACCTAGGTAACCCAAAACCACAAGGGTTTATGCAGGCCATGTCAACCAACCGGTAAATGTCCCATAAGGGAACGAACAAGGAAGAACTGCCATGGAGAGTCCAAGGATTACCCGTAAGCTAGTAGCTGTCCCAGTCTTGCTCTATCTACGCAGAAGGTCGAGCTAACACCTATATCAACAACAACCAAAGTTTATCAATAAATTGCTTTTACAAAAGCAGAATTGTAACGAATTGAAAAAATTAAAGAATTAAAATGATAACAGTAAACTTCTTACCTAGAATTTTAAGGTAACATAACCACCCACGAGAAGAAGCGCTACCGCCAGCGTGAGGAGAAGTAAACCTTTCATCGGCTGTAAGAAAGGAGTTTACTAGCAGAGTAAGCATCTAACAGTGACAGAGAATTGGAACAACAAGCAAAGCAAGAAGAACGCTGGAGCCATCACTTATATTTCCAGCCAAGGAAACCACTTACGGCGAAAACCTAACACCAAACAAAACTCAAGAAGGGAAGTCACAACGCGCACAAATGAGCTGCAGGAGAAAGGACACTTGCAGACTGAACATTACAGGAAGGAGCAAGCAGTGAGGGATAAACCCTGAAGAAAACAACTAACTCAGTTCCAACAGAAAGCAATGTTTGCAACTCTTCTCTATGCACGTTCAGGGTGAGCTCTCAACGAGCGGGAGAGAAGAAGCGAGCTAGGAGATTACCAACGCAGAGTAGCAGTGAGACAAGGTGAGCAACCATCACAGTTGCAGAGCGGCTAGAGGCCGAAAACCACAGAAGAAATAATAAGTCTAGGGTTCGAGAGAGTCCTTTTAATCACCCAACACTTGGCTACGGTGCTGCCATGTCCATAAACAAATAATTTACATGCTGTGGGTATAAGTATATAGTCCCAGTGAACATTCCATCACAAGTTTTATTTCCAATCATTTGTTAATCCGAGGTTCAACCTTATCCCATGTTTCCAATGTCAACCTATTACATACGTCACATGGAAACAAAGAAATTATTAATATACAAACTATGCCATAACAATCATCAAGTCGTGGGGAATTTTACGACCCATTGCTATACAAATTATGGTATACAATCGATTATAAAACTTAAATAAAGGTTTAACCTTATGTTCATCATGGCGTGGTCCTTTTCATGACCTTTTTCTCTATGCTATGCAATTAATCTTTCATCAAACAATTATAATCTTGGTAATAATAAAGCCTTGTAATATTGTTATAAAAAGGAGTTAACAACGTTTATTTTGGTGAAAATATAACATACAACAAGTATTCATTCAACTGAATAAAGGTAACATAGCAAGGGTATAACAATACTTGACTTAGCTTGTTATGAAAGTAAAGGAGGCATTAATAAAAGAGTATAGATCTCTAAATCAAGGTTCAACTTTAAACACAACGTGGAATGTGGTTGTTCTTTGACCCCTTGCATTTATACATTTCACCTTTTTATACATTGCAAAATGATATGCTCAACCAATAACTATAACTCTAACCTAAAAGTATACCATTTGTTGTTATAAAAGATAGGCATAGAATCAATTATGGTAAATAACCTTTGTTTAGTGATAACATTTGTTGCCTTGATTGTGAATTTATTAAACCAATAAGGTATGCTTTTGGACATGTTAAGTCTTGAAATGTCAAGGGGCTTGACATTGAAATTTTAATGTTATATTAACCATAACTGGATAATACTTTCCAAGCAAATTATATGCAGAGGAATTTAATTTATCAATACTATGATAGTCTAATTGGAGGTAGTATGTAATGAGGATTTAATCCCTTTTAAAACTCCAAGTTTGGAAGATGGATTATTAGTATAGAAATCCATTTAACTACTGCACTTTACATTCACATTACAAGTAGTAACCAAAACTTATCAGTACATGAAGGGGTAGGTTCACTTTTAAGATAAATCCTTAACGTAATAATCCTGCTATATTTAGTCTACCTGTAAAAAAGGGTTTTAAGCATGTGCACACGACGATCATGGTAAGCATTGGTAAACATCGCAGAACTTGGTACTCATTAAAAAACTATAAACTACAACTAAAGAAAAAGAGTAACTGTCACTAACACGGATAGGACTGAATCTCGTTTTCCATAACATCTTTACAACGAATAATGAGTTAAAGGTTTTACCTCATAAAAACAGTTGAAATGGAAAAGCATTTATATTCTTTACTGAGCTATTATTATTGCAATGAACAAATATCTGAATGCTTAGGATTATCGACAAGCAGCACTGGATCTTCTTACCTGTAAGTCTGTAAGGGCAGGTAAACTTTCTGCGTTAGCTCAAAGCTAAGTAAGCCCTTGATCACCAAGACAGTTCCACCTTGTGGTTGCAAAGAAAAACAAGTCATTAAACTGAAAAGAATTATTTTATAAGGTAAAAATAATCAAGTAGATAATTCAGTTTACAAAATCATTAACATATAACTAATTAAAACAATTAGTTGAATGCATTAATGAGATTTATCTGTATTTTCAAAATTTTAAATTTTTTGGAAATTTTGGGGTTTTGACATTGGGCTAACCACACCTTGAAGTAGTAGCGGACATTGTCTTCTCAAATGTCCCACATCCCTACATCGACTGCATCGGAAAGGGATGTTGAGATAATCCAATCGTTGAGAGAACAAGCGTTCCTAGCATAGTATCTCCACTTCCGCCGAAAGGCCTTCAGATATGTCCATTTCTACTAATATTTTCGCCATCCTCTTGTCGTAGGTGAGCATAAAATCCTCCTCCACTGCCACGAACCGACCAATAGTGTTGGCAATTCCTTTGTAAGTATTTTATATAATTTTTAGAGAAATATTTTTATCATGTTCAATTTGGGAAAACCATTTAAAAAAATGAAAATAGACAAATATAATTTGGAAAAAAAACATCCCAAAAATAGCCTATTGGCTAAATTTTTCCCTCCATGATCAAATTCATTGCCAAAATAATATTAATAGATCCCAAACTATTCAAACTTGACTTGAATATTTACCCATCTCTCATTGCATCTTAGTTCTTACACTAATTACACAACATTTAAGTTCTATATTATAGCATTATTGATTAAAACCCTCCATAATTCATGCATATTTTATCACATCCTTCTTCCTCTAAGCAAAAGAATGAGGGTTATCTCACACTATACCTTCAAATTTTGCATCATAATTATTTTCCATTTCCACCCAATGGTGATTATGGACAGATCACTTTTACCAAATGGCTTTTTATTTTTTTTCATATCTTTGTTTAAGAAGTAACCAAAGCAATATTCTTAGAATAAGAATATCCAATTAGACATCGTAAAAAAAATTATGATGAAAAGAAAGGTGTTGAATACTCCAACATTTGAGTCCAGTAAAAACCATTATATTTAAGAATGATCTCTTCAAGGAGACCATTCCCCAAATCATCCATAATGCAAAGTTGAGCCTACTTAAAAGTTCCAACATCCACTTACTTAATTGTCAAAGAAGGGAACTTACCAAGATAAACCACTTATACTATGGAACGAGAACTCGACACAGTTCTCGTTTTTCTCTCTCCTAATTTTAGTAGCTATTATTACCTCCGTTTCAAAAAGGGTTGATACCAGTATCACACATTTTCATTTTGAGACATTTTTTTGGGCCTTTGAATCATCTTTGTTGTAAAGTATTTTTAATTTATATTTCCAAGTGTGTTTTTTAGAAATTTAACAAAATAACATACATTTAGAAGCAAGTTATAATGAAAAACATATACATTTTTCAATTTTTTCTTTAAAATAAGACATTTTTATGGACAAAATAAGACATTTTTATTGACAAATTTGTAAAAAATTCTAGAAAATAAAAACATTGAAAACCATTTTCAATGGATTTTCAAAGATATTTTGTATAAAAATGATACTATTTTATATCATTTTCCAAAAAGTGACGATTCACATAAATTCACGTAAATAACATATTAAAAATATTATTTATAGAAATTTTATTTCTAAAATAAAGTTTGAAAGTCAAAACATTACTAATATATCTTATCAAAAAGTTGTCAAATTTAACATTTTCTTCAAGACATGAAACTAATCAATAATACCAGGTCAACCAAATTCTTCATTGAAATTGCATTTTTATGAGTTTGCCTTCCTTTAGGAACATCAATGTCCTCTTCCATTGGATCTTCTATGTCTCCAAGATTCCCAAAGTGATCCTTTCCAAACATCCCTCCTAATGAGGTTTGAGGCTATTACATTAAAAAAAAATTAACACCCCCAACCCCCTAACCCCCCCGCCCAATAAATTAAAAAAAATAACAAAATTTTAAAACCCCCCTAACCCTAACATCAACATTACTTAAAAAATAGCTAAAAAATTAACCCCCCAACATTACATTTAATAAAATTAAAATAAAAAATAAAAAATAAAATCTCCTAACCCCCTGACTCCCCACAACATTACATTAAATCCCCTCCCTAACCCCCTAAACCTCCCTCACAACATTACATTAAAAAAACATTTAAAAAAAATACCCCCTAAGCCCTAAACTCCACCCCACCCACACAACATTAAATTAAAAAAATATAAATATTTTTTTTTATAAACCCTCCCCCTAACCCCCACAACATAAAATTTAAAACAATATTAAAAAAAAATTAACCCCCTAAATGCCCCCCTAAACATTATATTAAAAACAAATTAAAAAAAACTCGCACCCCTCCCTTCTCCCTCCTCCCTTCGCCACATCCCTCCTCCACCCTCATCCCCCTCCTCCTCCCTGCTGGAAATGTGCCCAACTCATTGTTGCACGAGCAACTAAATTAATTTTGCAATTGGAAATAATTTATGCCAAACTTTCGAAATTAAAAAGTTGTAAATTATTGGGTTTCCACATCTTCATCTCCTCTCTTGTGGGTTTTCAATTGTAATAATATGCATGAGGGATTGCATCTTTTCAAATGTTCACATGATGTTAATGTTAGTCATAGAGAGAGGGGTTGGGACCTTTGTAAATGATCCAAAGTTTGAGTGATCTATATCTTTTTTGGAGTTTCCTTGTGAATATTAATTTGGTATCAATCTTGGCCTTTGGGATTGTTATTTTTCCATTTTTTCTCTTTTGAGATACCTTATTCTTTGGGAAAGCATCCTTCATATGGCATGCATATTAAGAAACTCTACCCGCAAAATTTATCATTTTGGAATATAAAACCTAATTCATATTAACATTAGACAACAACATAGGTAGTTATTCCCTTTCGGACCCGGTTTCCTTTGGACTTAAATTTGTAGAATTGACATAAAGATAGAAAGATACTATTAAAACTAATTTTAAAATCTAATTAATTTGGTCATGTAATAGCATTGATGATAATACGAGGGTATTATCATTGTTGTGGTCAATTATTACAAACTTTTCACAATGTCATATAACTTATTTGCCATACATAATATCACTGAACTAATATATAATAACATGTTCATAGAACCAGGAAATGGTCTACTCACATATTAATTGCATCATTATCTTTTATTTTGGATGTATTAAATACGATTTTGACCATAATCCACTAATCCTTAAGCTAGATGTTCTTATGCTTTGAAATATCATCCAATATTGCACAAATGTTAGAACTTACCTAGTACACTCATTCCAGTAGTGAGTTCTACATTTATTCTGGTTAAGCGATTAGCTTGATTTTAGGTGATGGATTGAAGCATGCTTCTTATTGGTTCATTATTTTTACTCTTTATGAAATGGTGATTTGATGAATCAACCGGTTATTCCATTTACCTCTACAAAACAAAACATATAATTACCAATAATGTAAATAAATCAAAATGAAATAATTTCTTTACTTTATATAATTTTTATAATTTAATATATGTATATATAGAGAGAGCTTACTATTATTTTACTATCTCCTTGCTGTCTTCTTTCTTTCGAATTTGTAAATAACCATTTTGAATTTATTTAGTGTAATAACAAACACCTTTTTATAATTCATTTATTTTATGATATTTTGTAAAGCTATGTATTAAACACCTTTTTTATAATTCGTTTATGTTATGATATTTTCTAAATCTATGTATTAAGAACTTGTACTAAGTTTATTAATAGAAATTGAAAACATTGATGTGTATTAAAGTATTAATAAATGTGTATATTAAATCTTATTTCGTTTATGTAATATACCATTTGGTTTGTATAAAAAAAGTCATTATGGGTTTACTTGTTTTGTTTTACCTTTATTTATTTTGTAGTAAGCATTGTTTATAATTTGGAATATGACATTGGGTATTTTGCATGGAAGAATTATTACACATAAGAACTAATAAAACGTAACTCTTGTATCATATATCGGAATGGAAAATGAAAGATGGAGTTTTATTTCATTTATAGTTCGGGTCTATTCACATATTCACAACAAGATTGAGATCATACGTCATCAAAGTTTGCAGGTGAGAATCGAATAACTCGAATGGCGATTCGATACCATTCAGAGATTTTGCACTTAAAACAAAGAACTAAAATTCGATATTGCTGTAAAGAAGTGAAAGATCACTGTCAGCTACAGGATCGAAGGAAATTATTCCACCTAACTCAGTTTTCATCGATCGGTTCAACCGACTATAAAAACCATAAAAGGATTACAATGCTTATTTAAGGAGTTTGTTCTTATTTTTAATGAAAAACTGTTATGAGGAATCCGAGGAATGAACTCTACCTTCCTATATAACGACGAACTCTATCTCTAAACGTAGAGTTCTGATAATAAAATAAATTTATCATTTTACTCGAGTTTTATCATTACACATATATCGATTTTCATCTATATAATGAGGAGGCGAAGAGGGGAGGGAGCTGAGCTCCGCTCCCTTGGAAGCCAAAGAGCCGCCCCTAACTGGTGGCGTGATTCTAACTCTATCTCTAAATGTAGAGTTTTGATAATAAAATAAATTTATCGTTTTACTCGAGTTTTATTGTTACACATATATCGATTTTCATCTATATAATGAGGAAGGGAAGAGGGGAGGGAGCCGAGCTCCGCTCCCTTGGAAGCCAAAGAGCCACCCCTAACTGGTGGCGCGATTCTTAGAATCACGCCACCAGTTAGGGGCGGCCCTTTGGCTTCCAAGGGAGCGGAGCTCAGCTCCTTCCCCTCTTCCCTTTTAAGGAGTTTGTTCTTATTTTTAATGAAAAACTGTTATGAGGAATCTGACGAATGAACTCATCCTGCCTATATAATGATGAAGTCTATGTGTAAACGTAGAGTTTTGACAATAAAAGAAATTTATCGTTTTACTTGAGTTTTATCGTTATACATATATCTATTTTCATATATATAATGAGGAAGGGAAGAGGGGAGGGACCTGAGCACTGCTCCCTTCACAGCCAAAGAGCCACCCCTAACTGGTGGCATGATTCTGAGAATCGCGCCACCAGTTAGG
>LPNX010639053.1:12738-46734 GCA_001517045.1 Pseudotsuga menziesii
GTTCTTATTTTTAATGAAAAATTGTTATGAATAATCTAAGGAATGAACTCGTCCTACCTATATAACGATGAACTCTATGTGTAAACGTAGAGTTTTGATAGTAAAAGAAATTTATAGTTTTACTCGAGTTTTATCGTTATACATATATCGATTTTCATATATATAACGAGGAAGGGAAGAGGGGAGGGACCTGAGCACTGCTCCCTTCACAGCCAAAGAGCCACCCCTAACTGGTGGCATGATTCTGAGAATCGCGCCACCAGTTAGGGGCGACTCTTTGGCTGCCAAGGGAGCGGAGCCTAGCTCCCTCCCCTCTTCCCTTTTAAGGAGTTTTTTCTTATTTTTAATGGAAAACTATTATGAGGAATCAGAGGAATGAACTCGGCCTGCCTATATAACGATCAAATCCATGTGTAAACGTAGAGTTTTGATAATAAAAGAAATTTATCATTTTACTCGAGTTTTATCGTTATACATATATCGATTTTCATATATATAATGAGGAAGGGAAGAGGGGAGGGAGCTGATCTCCGCTCCCTTGGAAGCCAAAGAGCTTCCCCTAACTAGTGGCGCGATTCTCAGAATCACGCCACCAGTTAGAGGCGGCTTTTTGGCTTCCAAGGGAGCGGAGCTCAGCTCCCTCCCCTCTTCACTTCCTCATTATATATATGTTATAATTATTTAAATGAAATTATAGTGAAATTATGATGGGATTGAAAAGGAGATCTATCTACACTTCAAAGAAATTGTACTTCCATAAAAATGAACCGGCCTTGTTAACTGAGCAATTCAATATTGAGTAAAATGATAAATTTTTAATGAGATTTATGCGTTATTGTCCAAAGTAATTTGAATTGTAGATAATAAATATGAATTGGAATGGAGCTGTCATAATTCAAAACAACTATTTCAAAAAGATAACATTTTCATTATTAAGCTTGATCTTTACATGAAGGAAGGATACATATTATGAATATGTTAAGTTTAGTTTTTAACCCAAGAATTTAACATAAAAATATTCGTTCTAAGGTCTCGGTATAGAAATGTTGGAAATACTCAAAATAAATGCATATCTAAATTCTATTCAAGAGTGCAGGTATAACGCCTATGCAATAAGCGCAACAAAATACTCAGACAACTATCTAGAACTATGAATGGAAATAAGTGATATAAATAAATTAAAACCAAAACCAAGAAAACAGAAGATTCACAACCTCGATGGAGCAGGCCTTTCTTTGCAGTGTAGATAGATATTCATTCAATCCCATAACAATTTCATTTCAATAATTATAACATATATATATAGTGAGGAAGTAAGAGGGGGAGGGAGCAGAGCTCTGCTCCCTTCCCCCTCTTCCTTCATCCCTCCTACCTGATCCATCATTTTCATTAGTATTGAAAGCCTTGCATTAATTTCGCATCTCAACACTAAATAAAGCTTACTTGTTGGCACCGAATTGAATCCTAGAAGAATAGCGGCAATAGTTGAACTACATAAGAACAAAACCGATGGCTTGTGATCTCTGCGAGTCCATGGTTCGATGCATCAGCCACACCGAAAACGACAGCTGACCCAGTTTCAGGATAGTATATGGTGCGTGCTAGTACAGCCAAAATGAAAACACTCAAATAAATCCTGCCACTCTCACTTTGGTAGCTTACTGGTGGTTGATAATGTCCATCAGTGATATCGTGATAATTCTAGATAACCATATTCATAAATCCAACCATAAACCAAGCTTCAAATTTCCAGATGCATCGTGATCCAAAACATAAATGATAATTCCATAGCATGAAAATAAAACAATAAAATACATCAAAACTAAACAAAATATGGAGTAGCTGCAGAATCTATGATTTTGTAGATGCTCTTTTTCAATGTCTAAAAAATAATGAAAACTAAAATAGTTCTAATTAAGGAAATAACAATAACTTGTATATGTGTTGCAATAGAAATTGGTATATATATACAATCAAAGCTAAAACTTATTTACAAGTGCATTGTTCAAAAGGATGTCATTAATACGGTGGAAGGAACCTCCTTACCATAAAGATCCAAAAGAATAAATTAAAAAATAGATGAAATAAAATTTAGTTCATAACATCTTGAACATATAGTTACTACAAGAGAGATTATTTGGCATCTGATGATGTTTAACCAAGAAATTAGTAGGTATCTAGCGTAGAAATTCTCCATTTACACGGGCATTCATACCATCTATTAAAGCATGCTTCACTAGGAAGAAAGGTTCATTGCAGTGAGACAACATTGTTGGTTATATCCAAATTTAGTTACATGTTTAGTTATTAGTATATCTTTTTTTTCTCATATAGAAAGCATTTTTTTTATTGATATTAGAAAAAATAATTATGTGGATAAACATTTAGATATTTATGTTCATAGTTCTTTAGATATTATCTCAGATTTTAGACTTGCTTGACCAAAGTGTAACAAGTGTATAGCACAGATTCATTTCATGGTAGTCCTATCTTGTTAGTTTTTATTTGAGATTTGGGGTGGACTATAGCCTACGCTTTTTCATATAAGGATGAGGATGAGACAAGTATACTATCCAGATTGATTCTATGATCAAAATTCAAAATAAGCAATTATAAAAAAAGGAATATAACAAATAAATCATAGCTAACTGATGAATGGTTCGCTGGTAGCAATGCATGGATAACTCGACAAGAAAAATGTCGGTGATAACATGTATCTAGGCAGGTGAACAATTTAACTAGAAGAATATGAGCAATAAAAAAATATTTTCCCAGCCACAAACTATGTGGGTGTGCTAGTTATGGTTAAATGCATCTTGATTAAGATTTAAATAAGCTTAAGTTAAAGGATGGTTAAAGGATCCGATAACAATTTGTTTTTGTTTTTGTTTTTCTTATTAGTTTTTGTTCTTTTAATTTATTAAATAGTATTTGTTTCAAGTTTTTATATTAACTCTAATAATATGTTATGGATAATGGATATAAAATTATATATTTTAGCCTTTGTTTAATAGCCAACTATATTTACAAAACTAAGTGGTTGGTTGTGTCTATCAACATTCATCGATCACTTTACTTGTGGCTGCGCTAGTATACATATTAGAAAAATTAATATACAAATTACAGATGATTCAAGTGGGATCCTACTAAAACAACAACTTTACATACTTGTATTATAATGAAATTAAAAGATTAGTGAAGCCATAAATTGATTGTACATTATTGTTTAGATATATCAGCCATGCAGATTTCAAGTTCCAAGGAAAAAACATTTGGATGAAAATTGAATAAATTGAAGCAAACTCTCAAAGAATTTACACAACATCATCTATTCAAAAGGTCTTCTCACAACATTATTTATGTCCAAAGACACAATGGGGTATGGTGCTTCTAGTGATATATATTGATGGCATTTTTATAGGTAAAATTAAAGTTATGCTTATCTTTTGACACAATAGATGTAGGTCATTTGCATTATTCGTTATAAAGTTTGAAAAATAGATAATTATATTGTTTTATTCACACACAAAATATGTTAAAAGCTCCTACACAAGTTTGAGATGACAAATTATAAAATCTAATTTATACCTAAAATTTTTGATAAAACTCTTAGTCAAAACTAATTCAAAGGAAAGTGACAAATCAATCTACAAGAAACTAGTGGATATCTTGATCGATTATTCCCACAAAACCTTAGTTGAGTTGTGCATTTAGCATTTAGAGGAGGGACGAGGTGATGTTTTAAATTTTGTAAATGTAATATTGATGGGGGGTTTAGGGGGTTAGTGGGGGTGTTTAATTTTTTTTTAATGTAATGTAATGGGGGTTGATGGGTTTGGGGGTTTAAGTTTGTTTATATTCGATCCAGTCGTTCAACTACAGAAAATATAGATTCTCATGGGGTGTCAGAATCCATGGATGAGTTTGAATAATTTCACATGAAACATTTTAGATGTTTTTAATTAGTATGATGTTTGAAATTGAAACTCTAAAGGATTTTTTGATCATTTATATGAATAATTTTTTCTTGTAGGGTCTAATATATGATTCCATTATGGATCACATCATAATTTGTTTGATTTTAAATGGTTAGAGTGGTGAAATTATTTATGATATTTTTTTTTGATTAATATGCAAGTTTCAAAAAAGTTGCAATTTATCTCTTGAAGAAAAAAATAATTTTCCAATTTAGGGGTTGATTTCAAAGTTTGTGTAAACAACAGTATGCCATGTTTAGGCCATGGCACTATTTTTTACCAAAAATAAAAAACGTGTATACTGGTATCAACACTTTTATATTTGGGGGGTGTTTTTGGTGTTTTTATGAAAAAATCGTCGTTTTTATGGCTAGAGTTCTCGTTCTTAGTATAAAGTTCTCGTTTCATAGTATAAGTGGTTGATAATTTAACGTAATAGAAAGGGAATTATGATGCCAATATTCCAAAGAGAATTTCATGTGGAACCAAGGGAATTAGGATGCCCAAACTCCAAAGGCATACTAGGCATTTCTAGATAGGAACAAAAGATGGCTTGACATAAGGGATGACACATGCTTTTGCTTTCATAAAAGGGTAGTTGTTCCTAGAAAACCAAGGCCCGTCATGAAAAATAGACTCTTCATCCTATTTAAGGTTAAATACCATAAAGAAAAAACTATTGGCCCTAAGGTGCATCCCTGCAAAGTCTTGCAAGAAGAAACCCAAGACCAAATCTTAGTAAGCTTCAAGGAAATATAGTAAAATATATAAAACAACCCATGTGAAATAAGTTGACCTTGCTACTTCTTAACTCAATTGTAACACCTTGGTTTTGACCCCATTTGCATTAAATGTATATTATGTATATATTGTAATGGATCATGGTGTGGGCTATAGGCAAATTCCCCACAATTGATTGCCGTACTATGTTTCGGCGATGCCGATGGTATTTTGTGCTAGACAGGCACGTTATAATGTTGGACACCATGTAGATATGCACAATAAGTTAAAATACCTACAACCAGCTATGTCAATGCAACAACAATGAAAAGGGTATTGTTTCCTAAGGATGAGGGAGGGGGATGTCTAACCCTTGGGATCCATTGGGGAACAACCAAGTGTCAAGTGATGAACCCATCTAGATGTCAACCATCCTTTTTCCCTTGTCTCATTCAACCAACCGATTTAATTCTGCAGGAGTTGGTGGGGTAGTTATTTCCATTGGGGAATGTATGAATGGGCAGTAGTGAAAGTTTGTAGGATTGTGAGTCCTTTCCCACACTAAATCCTAGGGGCAGGGGCATTCTTGTTTCCCTCATGGGATTAGGGAACCGAATCCATGATTCCACCTTCACACAGACGATCATTCTCCTCACTCAAGGAATTCTTTCTTCCTCACGTAGGCAGCCATGTTATATTTTCCATCGGATCTGGTCTGTGTCTGAATCCCTGGACGTTTTGGGTCTATGTATGTTGGAAACCTTCACGATTGTGAGTCCGGGTATGTAAATCCCTTCATGCAGGTTGTATTCTTCTATCCTCACACAGCTGAGAGATCGATGTTGTTTTCCTCACTTTTTTGGGTTGTTGTTGAGTCATTTTGGCCATGATAGGGCCATAAATGACTCTAGAGTCGAGTTGCTTAGTCTGAGATGTGTATTACCCAATTATCATTCTGGTTTTGCTCGGTGGTGTTTTCCTTCAAATTCCAGAGCTGTGAATTGCTGTGCATTCTGTGGTTGTTGGCCTTTGGACTGTTTGGGAGTGGAAATGGAGCCTAAGTCTGCTTGATAAACCTAGTGTGTGCAGGAGCGTCATAGACTGAGCTAGAGGGATGGATTTCTTCTCTACACCGCTGAATAGCAGTGGAAGGGAATTCATGGCCCGAGGGACTGTGCAACATAGAAGGGGATGATTCCTTGTGTTGGGTGAGTGTGGATGTCTTAGAAGTTAGGCTAGATTTGATGCAGGTGTCCTTAGATTTTTAGTGATCCCACTAGCTTAGCAGCCAGCATTTACAGCTCCTGGTAGCCTAATAAACCAAACTCTATTAGCTTGGCTATGTCTTGTTGTGGACCCTTGGCCTAATAAACCCAACCATGTTGGCTTGGCTGATTTGTGTACCCTTGGCTATGTCTGAGCCTGCTAGTTTCCCCTTACCCCTTGTGCAATTATGCCCAGCTCGAGGGTGGTAGTGTTGCTGAGAGATTGATGATCACACTGGTCTATGGTTGGGTGGAATGTTGCAGCGACGTAGCTGGTTGCAGGACAAGCTTTCCTAAAGATAAATAATCTTGTGCTTAAATCCTTGCAATTGTATTATTTTATGAATGAATATGATGAATGCTTATATGCTGTGAAAGTATGATGACATGTATTTCCTTTCGCTGCATGTTTACGTGAATTGATATTTGCATATGTATATTGCATCTAGCATCTATGTATGATTTTATCGGCATGCATTTTATATTATCTTCATGTTTATGTTCATGGGGCATGGTTTTTCCTGGGTGCTTAGTTAGCATGTTCAGTCGCGTCCTCTTTGACAGACGGAGGGTTGGGGACGTGACAACTAGTATCAGAGCTTATAGGTTGTAGTATTGGGCCTCTATGGGCCAATAAAATCAGTTAACAGAGGTGGGGTAACCTTTGTTGAAGCACAGGCCAGCAGAGAAATTTTGAAAATTTCTCTAAGTAAAAAATATCGGATGACTTTGGCCAAGTCCATCCGATACGTTGGATTCCTTCACTAGAAGCAAGCTGATGCATGTCGGCTGAGGTAAGCCAATGAGAAAATTTTCTTTAAAAATTTTCTAAGTGTGAATAATTCTTCCACGGCAGTGGTAGAAATTCAAATACTGAGCCACAACGGTGGCTGGTTGGGCAGGTTTTGAGCTGACAAGCGGAGGGAGAAAACCCAGAAAATTTCCGCAGCGGTGGCGGATGAAAGCGAAATTCGGAGCCACTACAAAATATGAAAAGTGAAGTTCGAGCCGTAACAGTAGTAGGAGAAACTTGAAGAAGAAGATGCTATGGTGGAGGAGTGAAGAGGAGGACCAAGCCGCTATGGCAGCTGGAAGACGGAAAGGCTTCTGATGTGGTGCAACGATCGGAAGTCGAAGAGCGAGCCGCTACAGTGGGAAGACTTAGCCGGGAGAGAAGACAAAATATCTTCCATGACGACAGAGGAAAGATGGAAACAGAGCTGACGTAGCGACGACTAGAAAAAGAATAATGAGCCGCAACGGTGGCTAGAAACCGAAAGTCGAGCTGCTACGGTGGCGGCTGGAAAAAGAAATTGTAGCTGATGGTTGTGGATGAAAGATGAAGAAAGAGCTGACGATGGCGAATGAAAAATGAAGATTGAGCCGCTACAGTGGCAGATGGAAGTTGAAGATCTTCCTGACTCAGCAGAAGAAACTGAAGATTGAGCCGAAACAGGGTTTTGGCAGGGAAAATCAGCAGGTTTTTCATTGGGATTGCAGGGGCTAGAAAGATGGAAAAATGGCAGCAGGGTTATGCACTAGATTGCGTGAAATCAAAGTATTTACAAAAAAAAACAAGGGCACTACCCTCGACCCGCTCACAAGGGGGAAAGCCCCCTTTACCCCCTTCGTGCCCTTCAGATAGTCGTTCTTTGGGAAAGAAAATTTTATGTTTTCACAAAGTCGTCAATGTATGATTTTTCCAAGCAAAGGTAAGTAATGTATAATTCATGTGAATGTTATGTGGCTAACAGTTGTATGTATTAACACATTTTGCAGAATCATAGCCACTTTCCAAAGTAGTGTTCTAGGTAGTGTAGTTTGGTAAGGTAAGTTGTGGTTTAGCGATGAGTACCCATGATAGATATGATGCATGAAATTCCTACGAGCATGCATGAGATGTTATGGGGGAAAATGCGAGAGTTGGAAATGATGATATAGAGTCAAATGGAAGGATATTTTAAGAGACGCCGCCAGACATTGCAACCACCATGAGAATCTTGATTAAATCCCAGGAAGAGCAGCATCAGTTGAATGCAGGGATGATTTTAAGGAACCATACTTATTTAAAAGTGTATAAATGTTGGTGAATCTTACCAATCCTTAAAACACCAACTATAAAATATTTGGTGATATTTTCCAAAAAATATTTTAATTTCCAAGGATTTTATATCATTTATATAATAAATTGGTGATTTTTAGGGTGAAAAAATTTAACCCCATCAAAATTGGGCGAAACAGGGCTTCAAAAATTGCAAAATGGCTAATCTTTTTTTTGGAGAAACCCCCTTAAAAATAGCCCATGGGATAAATTTCACCCCTAAAATTATCCATGGTTGAATGCTGCTATGTTGCAAAGTTTGACCGACTTGCAAATAAATATGGACTTTGGGCATGGTACAACAAAACCAGAAGGTAGTAAGAGCAGTACCTAAAGAAGAACAAGGTCTTCTAGTGGGTCATCTGACTCAGAAGAATCCAGTGGGGATTCGGGCTCGTATTCTCTTAAAATCAAGAGAAAGATGCGCCAGAGGGATCACTCTAGAGATGAATTCAAGAAGACTAAACCTCCTAATTTTGATGGTGAAGTAAAGACTAGACAAGAAGCTGAAGCTTGGCTTCTTGGGATAAAGAAGTATTTCCAAGTTCAGGACTATTCAGGAAACATGAAGGCAAGGGTTTCCATATTCAATCTGAATGGGAGGGCATCCATTTAGTGGGAGCACCTTAGAGAGGTAAAGAGGATCAATGAAAGAAGGATTAAGTGGAAGCAATTCAAGAAGTATTTCAACAAGAAATACCTCTTTGACAGGTATTATGATGACAAGATTAAGGAGTTCCATGAGCTAAGATTAGGACAGTAGACCATGGAGTAGTATGCCAACAAGTTCTTGGAATTGTTGAGGTATGTCAGGTACATCAGGGATGAAAAGGTAAAGATCCAGCGCTTTCTGAGTGTATTGCCTCAATCCTACAAGGAAAAAATTGAGTTCTATGAGCCTAGAACTCTGGAAGAGGCAATCAGGAAAGCTAAGTACTGCTATGAGAAAAGTAGGGGAAATCCCGATTACTAGAAGACATGGAAGGATAACATGAATGAAAAGTCTGATCAAAGGAAGAAAGGTTTTAAACCCTCTAACTTCAGGAATCGGCAGAAGCAACCATCACAAGCTGAGAAGAAGCCAGCCATAGTGATGGGAGAAAATCCTAGAGAACTACAGCAAAACAGAGAACCTCTCCAATGTTGGAAATGTGGAGGACCCCACATGCGTAGGAATTTTCCACTTGAGAATGAGAAACCAATTCCAGCTTACAACCTTTAAGAGGTTGAAACAATGGATCAAGTAGAAAAGGTCGTCCCTAGGATTTGTGTAGCACTGGAGGACCGTTAGGCATATCACCAGTCAACTGTGGTTGAAGTTGTAGGTAAGATTGTTGAGCAATCTGTTTCTATTTTGATTGACCCTAGTTCTACTCACAGTTACATTGCTCCTAGAGGAGTGGATATTTGTGCTTTTAAGAAAGTAAAGCATAGCAAATCTTGTTTAGTTCAACTAGCCACTGGAACGAAGAGAAAGGTTAGTGAAGTGGTTGAGAAATTTCCATTGGTCATGAATGGATTGGTCACTTATGTAGATCTGAATGCTCTACCACTTGGTTCCTATCATGTTCTCATTGGAATGGATTGGTTAGAAGCTCACAAGGTAAAGCTTGACTATTACAATAAGGCGTTTGAATGCATGGATGAAGAAGGGATCCCAAAGGTGATTTCTCTGAGGCAGATTTCAGCAATGCAGTTGAAGAAGTTCTGTAGGAAAGGTTGTCAGTTCTACGCAACTCATATTTGGAGGCAACAAAGGATGAAAATCCTAGGTTGGAGGACTTTCATGTGTTGCAGGAATTCAGGAATGTGTTTCCCGATGAGATTCCATAGATTCCTCCAAAGAGAGAGACAATGATTTCACAATTGAACTTGTGCCAGGAGCAATAGCAGTGTCCAAAACACCCTACAGGATGAGTACATCGAAAATGCTAGAGTTGAAGATGCAACTGTAAGAATTGATGGAGAAGAAGTATGTCAGACCAAGTGTGTCTCCTTGGGGAGCACCAGTCCTATTTGTAAAGAAGAAAGATGGTACACTCAGGTTGTGTATTGATTACAGACAGTTGAACAAAGTCACGGTGAAGAATAAATATCCTTTGCCTAGGATTGATGACCTCTTTGATCAAATGAGAGGGGCAAAGGTCTTTTCCAAGATTGACTTGAGGTTTGGTTACCATCAGGTAAGAATCAAGGATGAAGAAATTCACAAGATAACCTTCAGGACAAGGTATGGGAATTATGATTTTGTAGTGGTACCATTTGGTCTCACAAATGCACTAGCTACATTTATGTGCCTTATGAATAGTGTCTTCAATAGGTATTTGAACAAGTTTGTTCTTGTTTTCCTTGATGACATTCTTATCTATTCTAAGAATGACAAAGAGCATGAAGAGAATCTGATATTGACATTACAATTACTCAGGGAGCATAATTTGTATGCAAAGTTGAGCAAGTGTGACTTCTATAGAGATAGAATTCGGTATTTGGGTCACATTATCTCATAAGAGGGAATATCAGTAGACCCTTAGAATATTGAAGCCATTATGAATTGGCCTACTCCGAGGAATGTGACAGATGTAAGATCTTTTATGGGGCTTACATGATACTATCGGAGATTCATTGAAGGATTCTCCAAGGTTACACATCTAGTCACTTCTTTGCAAAAGAAGCGAATGAATGGACACCGAGGTGTGAAGAAAGCTTTTGGCGGTTGAAGAATATTCTCACAAGTGCACTAGTCTTGACAGTTACAGAACCAGAGAAATATTTTGTGGTGTGTACTAATGCATGCAGACAAGGATGAAAGAGCATGAGAAGAACTATGCCACTCATGATCTAGAACTTGCAGCCATAGTACATTCTCTCAGGATGTGGAGGCATTACTTGATGGGCAGGAGATTTGAGCTAAGGACAGACCAAATTGTGGTTTGAAGTACTTGTTTGATCAGCCAATGTTAAATTTTAGGCAAGCTAGATGGCTGGAGTTTTTATGTGAATTTTATTTTGAAATCAAGAACATAAAGGAAAGGAGAATAAGGTAGCTGATGCACTCAGCAGGAAGGCGCAGGAAATGCATGCAGAGTCTCTTAGTATTTTCCAGTCAGATTTGAGGCAACGGATTGTTAGCCATATGGTTGGAGATGAAATGTATGAGCAGGTAAAAGACAAGTCACAACAGCAGAGACTTGAGAAGAGGTATGAGGGATATAAATTGGAAGAAGATGGACTTCTTACTTATAAGGGAAGAATTTATATTCCGAATGTAGCAGCTTTGAGGAGAGTTGTTATGGATGAGATCCATCAAGCTCCATATTCTAGTCACCCAGGATATCAGAAGACGATCGCTACAGTCGGAAAGCAGTGTTTTTGGCCTAGAATGAAAAAGGACATGGTTGAATATATTTCAAGGTGCATGAAATGTCAATAGGTAAAGGTTGAGCATCAACATCCAGCAGGTTTGTTGTAGCCTTTGCCAATTCAAGAATGGAAATGGGAAGTTATTCCCATGGATTTCATTATAGGATTGTCGATGACTTGGAGACAACATGATTCCATCATGGTTGTGGTGGACAAGTTGACAAAGGCAACACATTTTATACCAGTTAAGTCTATGCATAAGACTGATGACATTGCAAAGATATTCATGAAGGAGAATTTCAAATTACATGGATTGCCTAAGGCAATAGTCTCTGACAGAGATTTCAAGTTCACTTCCAATTGTTGGAAGGGTTTGTTTGCATATTTGGGTATGAAGTTGAACTTCAGCACCGCCTACCATCCTCAGACTGATGGCCAGACTGACAGAGTGAATCAAGTGCTTGAAGAAATGCTTCACATGTATGTGATAGACACACCAACCAAGTGGAAAGATTACTTACACTTGGCATAGTTTGCTTATAACAATGGATAGCAAGCATCCGTGGGGATGAGTCCATATGAAGCTTTGTATGGAAGAAGGTGTAGGACACCAGTGACATGGGATAAGCCAGTGAACAGGATTGTGCTTGGGACAGAATTGCTCAAGGAGATGGACCAAGAAGTTGGAAAGATCAGGCGGAATCTAATATCAGCTCAGGACAGACAAAAAATATATGTAGATAAGCATAGGGTGAATAGAGAATTCAGTGTTGGGGATCATGTTTACCTCAGAGTGAAGGCAATGAAGAGTTCCTTGAAGCTTGGAAGTTGTTCCAAGTTGTCACCTAGATATTGTGGGCCGTTTGAAGTGCTTGAAAGAATAGGGCCAGTTACATATAGACTTGCATTTCCTGCTAGCACTAGAGCTCATAATGTATTTCATGTTTCTTTTCTTAAGAAATATGTACATGATCCTAACCATGTGATAAATTGGGATGTGATTCATGTGGAACCTGAGGGAGAGTTTTGAATCAAGCCAAAGCGCATCCTTGATAGGAAGGTCACCATGTTCCGGAATCGATCCATAGGGAAGGTAAAGGTGCAATGGGAGAACTACGGCCCTGAAGAGGCTACGTGGGAGTTGGAGGATGCCATGCGATTAGCACATCCATTTTTGTTCAATTCTGTGGAACACTGAGGTGATGCCAGCATAGCATTTTTGTTCAATTTTGTAGAAGCACTGAGGACAGTGCTATTGAAGGGGGAGGGGAATGTAACACCCCGGTTTTGACCCCGTTTGCACTAAATGTATATGATGTATATATTGTAATGGATCATGGTGTGGGATATTGGAAAACACCCCACCATTGATTTCCGTACTATGTTTCGGCGATGCCGATGGTATTTTGTGCTAGACAAGCACATTATAATGTTGGACACCATGTACATATGCAAAATTAGTTAAAAGACCTACAACTAGCTATGTCAATGCAACAACAATGAAAAGGGCATGATTTCCTGAGGATGAGGGGGGGGGGGGATGTCTAACCCTTGGGAGCCAATGGGGAACAACCAAGTGTCAAGTGATGAACCCATATAGATTTCAACCATCCTTTTTGTCTTACTCGCCCTTTTTCCCTTGTCTCATTCAACCAACCGATTTAATTCTCCGGGAGTTGGTTGGGTAGTAATTTCCCTTGGGGAACGTATGCATGGGTAGCTGTGAAAGTTGGTAGGACTGTAAGCCCTTTCCCACACGCAAGCCCAGGGGAAAGAGCATTCTCATTTCCCTCACAGGATTAGGGAACCGATTCCACGATTCCACCTTCACATAGATGGTCATTCTCCTCACTCAGGGCATTTGTTCTTCCTCACACAGGCACCCATGTTTTGTTTACCTTTGGATCTGGTCTGTGTCTGAATCCCTGGACGTTTTGGGTCTGTGTATGTTGGAACCCTTCATGATTGTGGGCCTGGGTATGTAAATCCCTTCACGCAAGCTGTATTCTTCTATCCTCATGCAGCTGAGAGATCGCTGTTGTTTTCCCCACGTTTTTGGGTTGTTGTTGAGTCGTTTTGGACATGATAGGGCCATAAACGAATTTGGAGTCGAGTTTCTCAGTCTGAGTTGTGTATTACCCAATTTTCATTCTTGTTTTTCTCGGTGGTGTTTTCCTTCAAATTCCAAAGCTATAAACTGTTGTGCATTCTATGGTTGTTGTTCTTTAGACTATTTGGGAGTGGAAATGAAGCTTGAGTGTGCTTGATAAACCTAGTGTGTGCAGGAAGCTCATAGACATAGCTAGAGGGTTGGATTTGTTCTCTACACCCCCTGAATAGAACTGGAAGGGAAGTCATGGCCTAAGGGACTATGCAGTAGAGAAGGGGATGATTCATTGTGTTGGGTGAGTGTGTATGTCTTAGAAGTCAAGCTAGCTCCGGTGCAGGTGTCCTTAGCTCTTCAGTGAGCCCACTAGCTTAGCAGCCAATGTTTACAACTCCTGATAGCCTGGTAAACCCAACTCTGTTGGCTTGAATATGTCTTGTTGTGGACCCTTGGCCTGATAAACCCAATCGTGTTGGCTTGGTTGAGTTGTGTACCATTTGCTACATGTGAGCTTGCTAGTTTTCCCTTACTCCTTGTGGAATCATGCCCAACTCGGGGGTGGCAGTGTTGTTGAGAGATTGATGAGCATGCTGGCTTATGGTTGGGTGGAAGATTGCAGCGACGTAGCTGGTTGTGGGACAAGATTTCCTGAAGATAAGTATTCTTATGCTTAAATCATTGCAACTATGATTATTTTATGAATGAACATGATGAATGCTTATATGCTGTGAATGTATGATGACATGTATTTTCTTCCGCTGTATGTTTATGTCAATTAGATATTTGCATATGTATATTACATCTAGCATATGTGTATAATTTTATCAGCATGCATTATATATTACCTTCATTTTTATGTTCATGGGGCATGTTTTTTCCTGGGTGCTTAGTTAGCATGTTCAGTTGCGTCCTCTTCGCCGATCGAAGGTTTGGGGACATGACACCAATGGGGATCAATTTGTGAGATTGAAACTGATGTAGGCTTGTCAACGAAAAAAGAATACAAGGTGGAAGATATCAAGTTCATTAGCTTCTATATAAAGAGATGTTCATTACTTGATAAATCCTACCCATAGGCTGGTCAAATGAAAGAAATAAGGTATTCTCATCATATGGGGAGTCATCTAATTAGAAACATTCTTATGAAATAGAAACAAATTCTCTATGAATGAGACAAATTGGTTACACCTAACAGAGGATTTACATAAGCACCAACTTATTCGAGGGTCCATAGATTAGTTTTTTTCCACAAGAATAAATAGATCTAAATAACATAGATAAAATAAAAAAGCAAAAAATATATACCTATTTCAAGAAAAAGAAGATTGAATAGGTTAAAGAGTGGGGAAATGATGGTGGCCACAAAAAATCTCCACCCTTGCACAAATCTTTTCACATTGAGATCTACTATCTCATATTGTATGTTACATATAAACTATTTTATTTCCTAACCATGTAGGATTTTTAATATGCATTACATATTTCATTAGGATTTTTTTCAATGACCCCCTCCTATATTTTCTCACGTAATCCTCAATTTGTATTCCAAGTTTCTTTAATCCTTAAAGTTGTTTTGAAAAGTGTTGATATTCTATGTGTATGCCACAAATTTTTATGTTTTGTCATTAATTCCATTTTGACATCTCTTAATACCAACTTATCTAATAATTCCTTTAATAAATGGTTTTCCATATCATATATTTTGTTACTTCGTTTATTTTCAAGGATAAAATAGTATTGTTATTTCCTTTAATTAAATAATTATTTTACAAGTTTTCTAATTTCTATTTTTCACTCTGTTGGGAAAAGATTGCATAAGAGTGTTATCTTCCCACTTGATTTGGAGCAAGGCCTTGTAGGCTGCAGCAAGAACTCAATATTAGGTTCTCCTTGAGTGGTTGATGAGTGCTCCAAGTGATTTTGCAAATGGTTTTTAATTGAAATAAAACAAAACAAAGAATATTAAAACAAAATTAAACAAAATGCAAAGGAGGTAAGAAATGCAAACTCCAACAACCAATAGATGCCAAACCACTTCTTATAGTGCCCAATGGTTAAGCATATACAACACCTTGGAGATGATGTGAGATCCAAACGGAGGCAAACAATTCATTTAAGGGAGGTCTATTTAGCCCACACTAGATGTCAAGTGGATTGAAGAAAAAATGAGGAGAACAATTGCCCCTTGGAGGAAGGAGGCAAGGGAGCTTGGTGAATGTTAGACAAGAGGGAAATATTGAGCTATAAGGGATCTCAAGCAGAATTCCAACAACATAACCTTGCTTTAAATTTTCTCTTTCGATTAGAATGTCCATGGATTTCTTTTATAGGCCAAGAGGTGGCCAAAAAATAACAAGATCCCAATGTGAAACCAATGATCCATTATGTGGATCCAAGGTAAATAAGCGAGGCCATTTAAGGCAACCAAGAGAGTGAAGAGCCAAAATACAAATTCCTGGAGATAATGGAGCTTTAATGAGTAATTAATGCACCACTATTGGGTGAGATCTCGCTGTTTATGTCAGTCGCGTGGGTTTTGAAGGAAAATTGACAATGTTGTGTGGGAATTGTACTGGTAGCACATATTATCTCGTGTACTATAACCAGACTATTAGCTGGACGGTAGTGTATTTTGACTTCCTTGGAGGAATTTTTGGACTCAAGATTCTCTTTGGGTCTTGTGAAGATGTCTTCAGTTGGATGCATGTTGTATGTTGATGACGCTTTACCATGCAAATTATGAAAATGTCCATGTGTGCGAGATTTTTATAATAAAAGACGCCCTCCTGATGTATGAGGTTTGGAGGGCACTGTAGAGATGATAATGGATCATCATTTCTTTTTTTGTTCTTGTTGCTACTCTTGAAAGTGTTGGAAAAATAAGTGGATGAATAAACCTTTCGTGAGGGGGAAGTTTGCTAGTGGATCAATAACTGAAAGTGTTATTTTTATACAAATGAGGCAGGCATTCCCATGACTGTGAATATTTACAGAATGGATACAAAATGAAGAGATTGAGAGATCTCTCATAAACTGGTAGAACCTGGATTAAGGTTGCTTCAAACCATGTAAGAGTACATGAAACCGGAATGGATGATAATGGTGTTAGAGAAGTGGAATTGTCAAGAATTTGAAGAATCCCGTGGAGGTGGGTGTCCAGAATCCTGGTGAAGCCATTGAGTGAGGAATGCATTGTACCATATATGATGTTATCATTATTTTCAAACATGAACACTACTACCTTCGAAATGTATGACCCCCCTTGATGCAATGAATGTGTTGATGTCAAGCATAGGGGAGACCACTCCATTAGGGAGCTCAAGGGGTCTGCCTATGTAGGTCAAGGTGATCACTTATAATTATTTGAAGGGATCCCAAGGTACCACTGTAACCACTACAACTCTTAGAATATGCGATGTCGATATCGATGAGAGTTGAAGTGTTTGATAAGATGAGAATCTTACTCTATGAACCAATATCATGTTGTAACCAACTCTGAAACTAACTAAATTGACAAAAGAATGGCCGATGGGCATGGGCCTCATGACTTCCTTTGATCGATGTAGACTAGGGGAGTATCTGATGGTAGCAATATTTAGAGAGTAACATAGGGAAACAAACTAGGGATGAAGGGTTTTGTTGAGGACACAATACTGAGGGTATGGTTATTATCAAAGTTGATAATGTTGGGGGAAAGTAAGACTCAATGACATTGATGAAAGGAGACTAGGGGTTATTTCCAAAAGAATGGGTGGTTCTCATAGTTGAGAGTATAGAGGAATGTTTTGTACATAAGGAATATTTGGTGATGTCCCCATAGTTTTGGGCATGTCGGGGGACCAATTTGATGATGGGTCACGACTCCCATAGTTTTTGGTGAATCGGGGAGTCAATTTTGATGATGGGTGAGAATCCCACGGTTTTGAGTGGTTTGTGGAATATTTTCCAAGATTAAGTGAGGGTTGTTTTAAAAATGCAAACACAATTGGTCCATGAATCAATGCCATGTAGAGTGTTCTTGCAAGAATAATTGAATAGAATTGGTTTTTTCGGGGGGAAGGGGCCCCATTGGTGTCTTTGCGGGGGTGATGATATGAGGAAGATATGCAAAGAGGTGAATTCTCATGGAGGAATGAGAAGGATGTGATAATTATTTCTTTAACTAGTGGCAAGGAATTTGGTTTTGTTGTATTGCTTGAGGTGGGGGAGTAAATGCACAACTATGAAATAATTTTCTTCAGGTGGGTGTTTCTTTGCAAGACCAAATTCCTTGTACTTTCAAGGGGGTTCAACATCATGGGTGCCAGATAATGATGGGGTTTGTTGTGGGTGAAAACCCATGAGGGAATAGAGTGGTTCACAGTAATGAGGTTGATGGCACCTCAAATATGGAATATTGATAACTGTATGGGATGGAGTCTTGTTTTTATAATGCAAAAATTATGTTATGGATATGTTTTTCAAAGGGAAAATTGGTGTCGAGAGGCCAATTCCGTGATGATACCTATGGTAGAATTCTTGCATCATTGCCAATGGTTGCAAAATTCTCCATGTTCTGGGAGTACTCCTGTACACATGACGCACATACCAAAATATAGTAAGGGACGTGACAAAGGTATGGACAATGCAAAAATAACAACTCAAAACATGACGCACCTGTGGGGCGCTTAGTTGATGGGTAGAACCAATTCAGATATAGCCCGTTGATGGGGTTGTTCAGAGTTACACCTTCAAAATATTGCAAAACATATGCCCCATCTAGGAGACACCGTTGAATGACATATGGTCCTATTTATTTGGACACAAAATTGCCTGGGCCTAGTTTGGAGTCCTTTTTAGCATTGAACACTAAAACAAAGTCTCCTTCACTAAAGGTACATGGGTGTACGTGGCAGTCATATTGGGATTTGGAGCGAAGTTTCATGGCCTTGTTTTGCTGGAGAAAATATCATCGTTCTTCATCAAGGTGATCTAAGGTGAATAAATGTTATTCCAGCACTGTGGTGTCATGTAACAACTCAACGACGGATTGGAGGGTGGGTATCTAGCACTCGATAGGTAAGATGCCTTCAACACTGTGTACCAAGTGAAATTATGTGAATTTAGTGGTTGTTTTGACCAAAGTGTGGTAGGACCATAGATAGGGGAAGATCATATTGTGCCAATTAGACTTGTTCTTATCAATTGTGTGTTGGATCATAGTTTTGATAAATTTGTTAACAAATTATACTTTTCCATTAGCATGTGGGTAGTAAGGGGTAGAGAAATCATGTTTGAATCCTATTAGAAAGGATAAGTCCTCCAAATTTTAGTCATGAAATTTTTTTTCGTTATTAAAGACTAACTACTTTGGGACACTGAACCGTGCATTAAACATGGTTAAAGAAAAAATTGACAGTGGTAGTGGATTTGTATTCAAAGGTAGGAATGGATTTGTTCCACTTTGTGAAGTAGTATACTGAAACAATGATGTATTTGTGACATTGAGCAGAGGTTGGGAGACATTCCATGAAGTCAATGGCCCATTTGTAAAAGGGGTATGCAATGATGATAGGATGGAGGGGAGTAGGGGGGAGCTCATGTCGTACAGGTGAATACATGGCAGTTGGTGCACCTTTTAACAGTGTAGAAACAATCCTTGAAGATGGAGGGCCAAAAGTATCTAGCACATAGGATTTTTTGGGAAGTGGCCAATCCTGAGAGGTAGCCACCATAGACACCGTTGTGGAGATCATTAAGTAATTGATATGCCTTATTCTGAGATAATCAATGTCATAAAATGGTATCTATATCATGACAATATAGAATGTTTCTAAGAAGGAGTAATCGATGGGATTAATGATGAATGGGTCGTCTGTCATCTTGAGAAAGGTGAGGGGTGAATTTATGAGTTTTGAGGTATGCCAGTATATTGTCGTACCAGGGATCATCACTAGCAATTTGAAAATATGCTCATTAGGGAGTTGGTCGTTTACTGGTTCTCTTGGTGTAGCGGTGGGAAGGTCAGTGATAAGCTTAATGAAAGCTAAGGCCTCTTTTCTTTTTGGGGTTATAAACTTGAGATCAAATTCTTATAGGATCACGATCCATTGTGCAAACATATTGTTAATGCCTTGATTACTAAGTATGTATTACATAGTATTAGAATATGTAATGACAGTAGTTTTATGCAGTAATATGTAATGGCATAACTTCTAAATGAAAATGATGAGAGCTAGTGCAAGATTATCATCCTGAGTGTATTTGAGTGTAGGGTTGGCCAAGGTTTTACTGATGTAGTAAATGACATGTTTACTACTATCATCAACTTGTTGGACGAGAATGCTATCCAAAGTGCAGGAAGATACTGAAACACAAATAATAAAATCTTTATCGAAGTCACGTGGGGTGATGAATGGTGTTGAGGTTAACGCTTGTTTTCTTTATTTGAAAGAACTTTGGGTGTGATCATCCCACTGAAAGGGGGTTTCTTTATGAAGTAGTTGCAAAAACCCATGCCAGGCCCGAGTGGCATAATTAGGGACAAATAAATAAAGAAAGTTGGATTTCCCTTGGATACTTTGCAATTGGCACTGTTTCCATCGGGGTTGTAAGTCCATGATGGCTTTAAATTTGGAAGGATCCATGGTGATGCTTCCTTATGAGATAATGAATCCTAATAAATGACCTATGGTGACACATAATACACATTTGAGGGGGTTGACCAGGATATTATACTTACAGCATTGCGTAAATATGGTGTGTAGGTCTTGGAGGTAACTCTTGCATTTTTAAGTCCAAAGTGCATGACTTTGAAGGAAAAGGTTCCCCATGGTGTGGTGAATGTGGTTTTTATTGATCTTGAGGGAAAATCTGTATTTGATTGTAACTAGAAAAGGTATGCATAAAGTATAATATCTCACTATTGGCACATGATTCAATGATCTGGTCGATGAACATGGGAGGGAAATTGTCTTTGGTACAAGCTAAGTTGAGGTCACAAAATTTAGTACATACATGAATGGTGCCTTTCCTTTTGTTTACTAGGACCATGTTAGACATCTAAGGTGTATAAGAAATAGGATAGATGAATCTTGCATGAAGGATTTTCTCGATCTTGACTTTGATGGAAGGGTCCTTGGAGGGGTGGATTGATCACTGCTTTTGTCAAACTAGGACAATGTTAGACCAAGTGTCAATGTGGTGCTCAACAATTGCAGGGTCTAGGCCACACATTTCAGCACATGACCAAGAAATACATCCCAAAATTCCCTGAATATGGTTGTAAAGTCGACAATCTCTTATGGTGAACAAGAGGCTCCAATTGAGATGTTTTCGGTTACCCTAAGGGTGATGCAATGTCGATTTGGATAGTTGGTGATATTTTTATTAGGTTTCCCTCCTCAAAGGCATCAAGGGTAGGAATGATATTTTTGAACCAATACACATGCTTCAAAGGTAATAATTCTTTCAATTCTATGGTGTACTATTGAGATACCATGGTGATGTGAAATACGACCGATGATGGAGGTTGTCCCATGGGGAAACATCCAGATGCATGGCCTCCATTATTTCCTCATCCACAGGGAAGATGAATTCCTCTAACATGCCTTCCTCGAAAGAAAAATAATCTTTTAATATGATGTCAGTGTTCCTTATACCAATTGTTTGGGTGGGGATCGAGTCCCTATGATGAGCTATGTTGGGTACTAACTTGGTGGTCTGCAGAAGGGGAACACTATCCATGA
This sequence comes from Pseudotsuga menziesii, assembly GCA_001517045.1. Taxonomy (NCBI): domain Eukaryota; kingdom Viridiplantae; phylum Streptophyta; class Pinopsida; order Pinales; family Pinaceae; genus Pseudotsuga; species Pseudotsuga menziesii. The sequence continues at coordinate 33,996 of LPNX010639053.1, forward strand.
ACATGATGTCAATGTGATTATTATTCCAAGGTGGAAGAGGAATAATTTTATTATGAGGGGAAGTTTGGTAGCTCAGATGTCACTGGTGATAGTTGTGGTGAGTGGTAGGCATTAGAAATGTCGACCATGGGAAGGTTCGCACCATATCTAATGTCAATAGACATATCATCTTCTTCTAAAAAGGTTGAAAGGACCACTCTTGTAGGGGTAAGGTTTTCCGAGGGTCGACTTTGTTCTACGCTAAGGGTGTGTTAGGAAGCTATCAAAGGGCATTGAAAGGTATGATGAGACATCAATTTACAATGTCGACATGGGAGAGTAGCTTGTGCTTGATTCGAAATGTGGTATGGGATTTAGACATGCAGAGGGGTGGAACTAAAGACTTTATCAAGTATAATGGTGTCTAGTAAAGGAGGGGATGTATATTCAGATGAGTAAGACAGATAGTCACCAAAGCATCCCGAAATCGAGGGAGATTGACGAAATGGTGTGTGTATTTCCCAAACTACAAGCAAATCAAACAATATTTATTGGTGTGTAATGAATTGGACTTAGGATTTTGGGAGGTTGATGTGCCCGTAGTCACGGCTTGGGGTGCATGTGTGATGCTAAATGGTTTGTTTAAAAAGTGCTTGAGCTCTGGTAGGGTAGGGCACATGTTTGTCACATGGCCTTGCTGACCACATAGTGCACAAGGTGGGGTGGCCCACATTGTGGGTGTATCATTCATTATGGGGAATTTCAATATGTCTTGGAGTATGCCCCCTTATTTAAATTTAGTGACTCCTAATCAATATTTGGGATGTTGGGAGTTAGTGGTTGGGGATTTCAACTTAGGTTGATCACCGCTCCCATTGGAAGGTGCTTTTAGCTTGGGTTGAATGATACCCCCCTTTTGTGATTTTGTGACAGCCGGTGGTGGCTTTGTGACTGGTGGAATTTGTTCAAAGGGTGGTATGGTGGGATTAATTCATCTAATTGGCACCATTTCATAATGTGCAAGAGGTTTTGAAGCCATTTCTAGGAATTGTGGTGTGAATTACCATATTGGGAATCCCAATGTAAGTCATGGGAGAGTTAATTAAGAAAAAACTAGTGTTCCTTGCACTCCAGTTGGGGGGTACAAAAAATGGTATTTGGAACATGGGAGGTTGGGGGTGTTGATGATGATTCCATTAGGTTGGGAGACTCATTCTCGAAGGAAAAAATGGTGCACATGAGACCATTTGTCGAGGTGGGGATTTCAGGTGTAGGGCCTAAATATTCCCCTACAAGATTAGAATATTGTACACATCTAGGGCAATGTTAACATAAGGAGTTTGGTTAGCTTCACCTACTCTGGGTAGTATGTTCTCAGGGTTGGTAGAGGCATGGGGATCATAGTAGTTAAGTTGGTCCAGGGTGACCACCTTTCCATTAAAGAGAAATATCATGATACAAAAAACTGAGGAGACGTCTGCCTTCATGGTGTACATGTAACTATGGCCCAATATGATATTGTAGTCTACTTGGGTATCAAGGAATTCAACATCGATCATTACCATTTTACCCCTAGCTCAATGGGGACATTGTGGTACAATCCTTATGGTTGGGATGATCACCCATCATATGCATGGAGGGGAATAGAGGATGGGACTAACTTGGGTGAGCCCAACCATTTCCAAACATTTGAGTACATAATGCATGTGGATGCGCCTTCATCAATAATACATCAATGAATGATAATGTTCTTCATGGTGACTAGGACTTGGAAAGCGATAGATGAGGGTGATCACAGTTCTCCTTTGTCAAGGTTGAAAGTCATGAGGAACGATTCTAACGGGTCAATGGCACCAAGAGTGTTCAATATTGTTTTACATTGTGTGGGGTAATACTGAAGCACTTCTAATGTGGACATGGAGGCTAGCAATTGTGGAAAGTCATCATCATGACTATAATTGTGGATAGCCTTCATGTGAGGGTTATGAGGGGTACACAAATGTGGTTCTTTTGGTATCCTTGGAATTTTCTCTGTGTTGGGGTGTGGAATCTGAAAAGTGCCTCTCGAAGGGACAAAAGTTTCTTCTAGGATGGGTGAGGGATTAGCGCTAATATACCCTTTGGCATGAGTCTCAAGGTTAACATATGTCATGTTCATAAAGATTTTTTGAAATGATCCATCGCCCCAGAGGCATGGATCCTACTACTGGGTAAACATGCTTTGGTTGGAAAAAGGTTGTTTCAAAATAGCTTGTTGGGGTTGTGGTGTAAGAGGTGCATGAGGGGCGGTTTGTTGGTGTCTATTTTTTTGTGCCACCAAATTTTGGTAGTTGGGGATAACTAAGAAATGGTGAATGTAATGTCCATACTTGTTATAGCGGATTTCACCACTCTAGGTGAATCACACTTTGTATGGCCTTCCCCTGTCCCACTGCAGACTCTTTAGACCCCATGGACCATCTTTTATCCTTTGACGTTTCCTTTATCATCCCTAAAACTATATGAAAAATGATATACGCGGCTTTTTACCCGATAACCGTGTACATACGCGGGTTTGACCCCTATAACTGCGTACATCGAGATGTGTGCATAATCCAAATCCCGTTTGGAGTTTTCCTTGACATGGATCCGACTCATTCGACTCCTAGCCTTCCATATGCCTTGAGATCACTCGGATTCGACCCTTCATTATCCCTTGTGAAGCTGTATAAGGAACCCCTTGGTACATTGAAGGCATATAGAGAGATTGAGAGAAACAAAACTATAGTCCATTGTTGCCGGAATTTGTACTTGTGTCTGCATCCCTTTGTCCCTTGGAGCACTTTTGTGTTCTTCCCAAGCTTTCCTTTTGCTAGTAAGCTTGCTATCGTGAGATGGGGGATTGAGGTGGTGGAGGAACAAGTGGGGGATTTAGTTTCTCCAGTTCATAGATGTGCCATCAAAGATTACAAGATAGATACAACCTCTGACGGCACGTCTGCGAATTGGAGAAACTGAATCCCCCACTTGGGCCTCCAACACCTCAATCCCCCATCTCACGATAGCAAGCTCACTAGCAAAAGGAAAGCTTGGGAAGAACACAAAAGTGCTCCAAGGGATAAAGGGATGTAGACACAAGTACAAATTCCAGCAACAATGGACTATAGTTTCGTTGCTCTCAATCTCTCTACATGCCTTCAATGTACCAAGGGGTTCCTTATATAGCTTCACAAGGGATAATGAAGGGTCGAATCCGAGCGATCTCAAGGCATATGGAAGGCCAGGATTCAAATGAGTCGGATCCATGTCAAGGAAAACTCCAAAAGGATTTGGATTATGCACACATCCCGATGTACGCGGTTATAGGGGTCAAACCCGCGTATGTACGTGGTTATCGGGTAAAAATCCGCGTATATCATTTTTCATATAGTTTTAGGGATGATCAAGGAAATATCAAAGGATAAAAGATGGTCCATGAGGTCTAAAGAGTCTGCAGCGGGACAAGGGAAGGCCATACAAAGTGTGATTCACCTAGAGTGGTGAAATCCACTATAACAATACTCACTACATATTGAGCAAGGGTCATTGGTCCTCAGGTCGGTATTTTTTCCTTTCTTTGGGGGGTTCTCCTTTGTATTGGTTGGTTACCCTAGTTGAGGTTAAACTGGGGAACTTGGTTTCTGCACTTCCCCTGTTGTCGGGTTATTTATTATATCCCTTGTTCTTCCCTTGATTTTTAGGATTTAGGGGTTAGCGATGTTCAACTGCTCAAACTGTTTAGTTTGTTGTTTCACAAAAGGTTAGATGAAGTTAATCCCCATATGTGGCATGGTGGTAATTCCAAGAGGACATGGGTATGGATAGTAAGGTTTATACCTTGATGATAGGATATAGGCTTGTTGCACTGCATATGATGTGGTTGTAAGCATAGGTGGTGACATTTGTAGTTGAGAAACCATTTGTATCTAGCTTAGGGTTGTAGGATCCATTCTGGGGTTGTCCAAATGTGGTATTTGGAATAGTATTAGGGGCATCCAAAACAATGAGGAGAGGTGGGTATTGCACCATCATGGGGGGTGGTGCATGTGCTGCTTATGGGGGGACTTTACCATGGGAGGAAATGGACCCAATAATCCCATTTGTAAAATGTGACGTCCTTTCAACGGGAAGGTATAATGATCGATGTCGAGGGGTATCTGGTAGTATGGTGTACAAATATCCTAATTGGGTGTAGATGATATAAAAGTGTTGGGATTTCAAAATTGTGTATTCCTCATTTTTAGGCATTGAGGTATCTATGTCCTTTGCAATAGCTAGTTGGAGATATATATAAGGAACAAATCCAAAATGAACAAAGGTTGAATGCCAATTTTGCACAAAGTGGGGTGATGATGTCATTCATGGATGTGGTATGTCATGTGTGTCATAGTGTTCTGTTGAAATTATGTGAGAATATCGAGGCCCAGATCATGTTGTATTTGCAATTGGAAATAGGTTATAAATGTTCTAGTGATTGTCTCAAATGTGGTATGAGATGCTCGAGTCGGATTTACATACCACTTTGTAGTTGTACCTGTGAGATTTCTTTGGAAGAGTCGGAGTCTTAAGGAATTTTCCACTATGATGTTTGAGGAACACCATAGATGGAATGACATGATGTGGTTGGAAGGATCATCTCGTTGTTTCCCTTCGAACCTAGGGATGTCCAATGGGATATTTTAAGGCATATCAATCCAAGTTGCGTCATGAGTGACAGGAAAGTTAAACTTGCCATGAATGGTAGGTTTGGGTTGGGGGTTTCCATTGTATTATGTGTGTTGTTTCTGGGAGAGGGAAAACTTCAAATATGTGGCAGTGATCTATGTCTTATATGAGAATATGAATATGTAATGTGGCCTTTTCTTGTAGGGGGGGAGAATGTGGGGTATTCCCTCTAAGGGGAGTGAACAAAGGAGAGCCTATTACATAAGAGGAGAAGGAAAATGGATTCAGACTCTCTCCAAGGGGAGAGAATGATTCAAGTAAGGTATGTCCTCTCCTAGAGGATCCAATCAATGTGGCCTGGGATTAGCCCCAACCAGGTGATCTACCTCAAGTACCACAAAGAGAGAATTGGAAAATACCCCTAGAGAGAGGGGATAGGCCACGTAGTCTGTGGCACTACCTTAGGGGGGGTTTTTACTCTATTGTGGAAGTATAGTACCAAAGTGAGAAACATACACAAATGAACAGATGCAAAAAGTAGGACAACCACACCAGACACAAAATGGTGCAGTACGTGAATGATATGTGTAAAGATTTCCACATGTAGGTTCTTTTTTATATTATGGGTTAAGTGAAATTGTATTTCGAAACAAAAACAAGTGTTAATTACCTAAAATACCTAACATCCTTCCTCTAAAAATGTAACTGAGCCTTCCAAAAGCACAATTATTAGTGATAATTGGATCTACACAACAACTGACTAGTGAAGGTAATGAAGAGCTAGTTCTATTGGAAATGGAGCTAACGTTCCAATCGAAGAGACTTGGAAACACCTCCCAATGGAAACATATGACTTTAGGCACTCACAAATGATCCTTGGTGATGCCCTAATTTTGGCCACTAAGGTACCTTGTGTCAAGTGTGGATTAGTTTTTCTACTTGCATGGTATGTTTCCACCTCCCTAAAATGAGATACGTTACTTATAGGGGAGGGTAGGGAAGCTATACCTCGTCTTTCAGCTTCATATTTGCTATACTTTATGAGATATGATTCCTCCAAATCAGGATTCTAGAATTCAGTCTGAAGCAGGTGACCTAGGGATAATTTCTATATCTCAGAATAGGAAGGTCCAAATAATATTTTGTAAGATTTTGCAGATAGGAAATAGTCCGTAGTTTTCTTGTTTTGAGTTTCGGACCCCAAAGTTGAAACAATGACACATGGCATTTCGTACAAGTTTGTTATATTAAACTAGTCCTAAAACAAGTCACCTTGGGAAAATTAACATAAGTTCCAGTTGGGGAATCCAATTATGCTATAACCTATGGGTTTGGAAAGAAACATATCACACAATCTCAGCAAAAAATTTCATACCTTGAGGAGAAGTAATTTTGGAGATACAACAAAATCAAGACCAGACAATTGTGTAGAAGAAATTGAAGAAACTAGGGTTTCTTGTTACAGGTACTTCCCTCCACTGATCAGTTGAAAAAGGAGGACCCTTGAACTATCCCTAAGAGGGCACATATTTCTATGGAATAAGTTTCTCATTCTTTGGATTTTCAATTTTTTGACCTAACACTATTTCCGGGGAAAACTAGGGCATCATATATTTTGTAGTTTTGTCCATAGTTTTGGGAGAATGAGTATGTTGCTCAACTCACCTTGAGGGGGTGCATATTTCTATTCAATCAGATCGGAAAGTACCTAATTTAAAAAATTAGGGTTTCTCTATCAAACCCTAGGTTCACCAGAAGCAATATTCCAGAAAATATTTCAAGCAAGCATCAAGTTGAAGAAATATCATTGATAATTTCTATCCTCTCTATTTCCATTTGAGGTTCTCATTTTTATCATAATGAAAAAAAATGCGAAGCTCGAGGACAATATTGAAGGAGCCAAGAAATTCTGAGCATGGAAGTAGAGATTACTTCTCATACTTGAAGAAGCATGACTTGGAGAACTATGCCAAAGAAGAAGCTACAAATCCATAGGGAGATGAAGACAAATCAAAGCACAAGAAGTACCTAGTCAAATCCAAGAGGATTATTTATGTCTCCATTGTATCTCACATGTATCATCCTTGAATACTCCCAAGGAGATGTTCGATGCAATGACAAGCTTGTACAAAGGAAATAACATTAACAAGAATATGACCTTGAGAACTCAACTCAAGGATGTGAATATGAAAATGCCAGAAATAGAACTCCAGCATGTTGCACAAAGTGGACCAGTGTTGCTCTCAATGCAACCAAGGATGAACATATTACAGATAAGAAGAAAGAAAGGGAAGATTCCTCAAGTGATGAGGAATATGTACTTTGATTCATAATAATTCTACCGATGAAGACACATATCATAATATTATCCATTTCAACATTGGATAAGAAGGGATGCATTTGTAGGACACATAGATTCAACACCAAATGACAGAGTTCTAACCATGAGCAAGATAGGCACAGTTCATCAAAATCGGATGATTAAGTAGAGCATGTTGTTAGGGACTCTGGTAATTCATGAAATGAGACAAAGATCAAGAGGGAGTCTACCAAACAACCAAATATAAGTATTTTAATTGTCATTTCCTATATATCTACTTACTTAAATGATATTGTTCAGTTGTGTTCCTAGATTCAAAAAATGAATTGTGCATGTCAGAATGTTTGCATTCATGAACAATATACTACTAACTTGCATACGATGGGTAAGTAGGCTATGGTGTTGTACAACATTCCATTTCTACTTATCTAGAATGAAACCTATTTGTTGACATATTGGGAGTAGTGCACACTCTTAATAATGTTCAGGTAGAGATGGAAGGCATTTAGAAAGTTACCATATGTATACACGATATGGATAAATGTTGCATGGGATAACATAGTTACATGATTGTGTGACAAATGTATTTATGCATTAGAACTTGTCACTATTAATATGTTTTGGAAATTATGAAATGTTTCTAATCATGAAACTGAATTTGACTTGTAGGAAAGATCATGTGTAATCACCTATAAGAAAAGAAGGATGAGACTTGTTCCGAAGAACATGTGATGACGATTCACTCCAACAGCATTCATGAAGAGGAGCTTGAAGTGCCCAGGGTCAGAGACACTGTAACAAAAGAATTTAAGAATCATGATATGACCAATCCACAGAGAGTGGTAGATCCACCTCGAGAGATGGCGACCATATTGGGCACAAGAGATCATCTAAGATGAAGAAAAGTATGACGGGACTTCCAAAGAAAGTAAGAGGCCTTAGACACACTCCAGTTATATGGTACTATTGAGTGACATCATTGATATAGATTCTTCCAAACTATGAAGAATCATCTGAGAATAAATGGAAGAGGACTATGATAAAAAAGTACCAGTTGATAATGGATAATGATGTCCAATATGTGGTTCTAAGACATGAAGGGAAATCCGTAGTTTCGTCCATGTGGATCTACAAGAACAAACATGTAGTAGATGGAAACATCAAGAAATAAAAATCAAGGTTCATGGTTTCCCCCAGAAAGAGAGAGTATATTATGGCATGACGTACTCTGTTGACCAGACACACTTCCCTAGTGAAGTAGAAGTACATATCAAGCTAAGAACCACATGTGCGCAAAATGCTTTGTACAAGCTCAAAAGGCACCCATGGAATAGCACATAAGTTACATGAGGATATTGAAGATATCAACCTTTGCCACAAGGTTGAAGTAGAAACCTATAGAGGACGAGAAACTCATAAGATGGGTGCAAGAGGAACTTTCAACAAAGTTCTAGAGGGAGGATAATGATATCCAATGACCTTAAGAGATGACATATATGAATACATAGAAGATCAGTAGTAGAGGAGGATACCTGTCACTCCAGTACAAAATGTTTCGATATATAGAGTACAAGATGCAGAAGGAGGATGGTGCTTCGCTTCAGAGGGAGTGACTACGAAATATCTTAGAGTTTGAGAATTGTGACATGGTACAACATGATGGAAAACTTCCCGATGAGATTAGGATTTACCAAGAGTAAAGAAGACTCCAACCTTTAATTCAAGGTTGAAGGATAAAGACTAGTGATACTCCTGCTATATGTAAATGACATGTTTATAACAGGTGGGGATGAACTCATTGTAGATACAAAGAGGAGGTTTTCCATTGAGTTAGATATAAAAGAAATAGGGATGATGAATTACTTCTTAGGTATGGAGGTGTGGAAGAATGCATAGAGGATCTTCCTTTGTCAAGGAAAGTATGCCGTGTGTTGATGTATTTGTAACTTCAGAATGTATTCTTCTATGTATCTTATGTATTGTAACCCGATGTTTATTCCGGGATGTTTCTATTATGTATTTGAGTCATGTTGGCATGCCCCGATGTTCCGATCAGGAGGATTAATAATGTAAACAAGTCATGTCAAGTCATTGTTTAAGTCCCCTCAGTTTCGGGGCACTTGAGTTATTATACACTAATTAAGGTGTAGGCTCGAGTAAGTTATTGTTAAGTTAGGCCGACATGATTGAGTGCACTTCAAGTGAACGAAAGAATATAAATAGAGAGTGAGACTCTCTATTTATCACACACATCATTCACTCTCTCAAGTGTGGCGCACTAGTGAAGAAGGAAATACTGGGACTAGACAGAAGAAGAAGAATACTGCTGTTTTGGGAGATCTCTTACTGTTTTGGTGCTGATTCTATCTCTAAGGAAGTTGCGGGGTTTCTCCTTTATGGTTTCCCCAAGGAAAACTCTTTGTGTCTCTTGTCTCTTGTGATGTGCTTATGTTTTATTGCTGTTCTTGTTATTCTCTTAGTGAAAAGATCCTAAGATCATAATGCTAGCTTATTTGATGAAAAACTAACACCATGAAGATTCTGTAGAGATTTAGAATGCTGGATTGTAAGGAAATGCCCACACCTATGGAATTGAACTTGAAGCTACTGTGTCAGTTGATTCTATGATGTATTGGTAGATGATTGGTTCGTTGATGTACCTAACAAATACGAGGCCAAGAATATGCTTTGTTGTGAAAATCCTAAGCCAATTCCTAGTGGATCTGAGACATGTTCACCTGATTGTTGCAAAACATGTATTGAGGTACCTTAAGGGTACAATTGAGTATGGGCTAAAGTATGAAGTGAATCAGAAGATTAACCTGCATGGTTATGTTGATTCGGATTGGGCAGGAAGCATCACTGATAGGAAGAGCACTCCAGGATGCTGGTTCAGTTTAGGATTCAGTATGGTCTCCTGGTTTAGCAAGAAGCAATCATGCGTGGCACTGAGTATAACTGAAGCATAGTAGTTTGCATCCTGTTCGGCTAGTTGTGAAGCAATATGGATTCAGAAGCTACTGTCTAATTTGTTTGATCTTGATTTAGAGGCGAATTGTATCTTTTGTGACAACCATAATTGCATGAATTTATTAGAGAACCCGGTGTTCCATGACAAATCAAAGCACATTGAGATCAAGTATCACTATACCCAAGATATGGGGCAGTGAGGAGCAGTGAAGCTCCAGTATGTAGCGAAAGACAAGCAGATAGCCAATGTATTGACCAATCCGTCAGCCACAGTGAATTTCAAATACTTCACAAAGAGACTTGGTGTCATCTATATCAAGTTCCATAGAAACAGGGGGTGATGAGTTCTTGCATGGTGGAAGATGCAGGTGGTCCTTGGGATGTAATGCACTTGGGATTCTACTAGCATCCTCCCATGTTGGAGATAATGAAGGACTGAAAGATACAAATGCACTAGAGAGATATCTCGCATGGTGGTATTTGCAGGTGGTCCTTGGGACGTATTGCAACTGGGGTGCTCCCAACGTGGTCCTATGCTGGAGATGAGGAGAAGTCCACTGGTCACAATGACACTTGGCATGTGTCTAGGTGATTCTCACATGGTAGTAGACACAGGTGGTCCTTGGGACATAATGCACCTGGGATTCTCTTGGCGTCCTCCTATGCTAGTAGAACGCGGGTTGATTGTTGAGAAATGTAATGCACTTGGGGTGCTCCAAGGAAATTCTCGCATGGTGGAAGACTCATGTAATGAACCTAAGGTTCTCCTGATGATGCTCTCATGCTGGTGTAATGCAGGTGGTCTGTTGGACATGAGTTGTGCATTTGGGCTTCCCTATGTGTGTGATGATGATATTATGATCTGGATATCATGAGATAACGATATGATTCACAGGTGATTGCTATGGAAATGTAATGTATGGTCCTGTGTTGTACCTACGTGATGACTTGCTCGTGGATATGATGAAGACCTAGATGTGTGATAGGCCTAAATCTAGCATGAAATAAGGTTGGCTCTGTAGAAAATTATGAGTATGGATAGCTTCGAAAGATGTCACTAGTCAATGGTTGACAATATGAGAATTGATGCAGTAGTGATGATGAGCCAGATACAATGAGCTAGTGATGATGATCCATTGATGATGTACAGAGACTGTGTCTAGTTGTGACGAAGACCGGGTTGAGAGAATACCTTCTTAGTTAAGAGGGAGTGTTGTTGTAAATGTAACTTTGAAAGATATTCTATTATTATTATTATTGTATTTTGTTGTACCTCTGTCTGAGATGCTTTTTCCTTCGTTCGTGGATGTCATTATTATGCTTAGTCATGCAAGTTCATTGAGTTAAAACCTCCATTGTAAGTCGAGGAATAGTCTCGACAAGAAATTATATAAAATGTATTTTCAGTCTTCCTAGGTAGGTCAAACCCAATTAGAGAACCTGACCGACCTAGTTATTTAAGTGAGTCATACAACTAAAGAGTATAAATAGGGAGGCTCCCTCCATCATTTATACAACACACTCACTCACTCTCAAGTTCACATAAGGAGAGAGAGAGAGGAAAGGTTTGCTAGAGGATAAAGAGAGAGAGCTGTAGAAGACTTATTATTCTTGGGTTTTTCCATCTTGTGATATTGTATTAGTGACATAACTATTATGAGGAAGGTTGCGGGGTTTTCTCCTTTATTGTTTCCCCCAAAAAAATATTTGTGTATTATGTATCTTGATTGTTATTATTTCAGTTAAAGATCCTAATCAATTTGAATTAAAGTAGAAACTCTAACACCATATTACATGCTAAATTGAGTAAATACCTTAGTCAACAAGGGATGTTCATTTGTTTACATGCAAACAAAGACCAAGATAGATTGGTTACTATCAAGTGGTGGAACATATATGGATCTTCCACCACATAGTTGCATAAATTGGTCATTAGAGTGCTTTCATAGGTGGATAATAGTTCTTTTGTAGAGAGGGTTTGGAGCACCTATAGATACATCCATAGTGTGAAAAGAAACAACCTTAATTCAAATCAGCCATAAAGCTTGGTTTTTGTACACTACAACTTGAGGTTGTTGTTTCATTATTATGAATGTGCCAAAATTGATAGAAAATATCTCACTTGGGACAACAACCCAGAGGATAAATTTTTGGAGGATGAAGCCATGGATTTAGAGCGCTTGGAGGATAAAATTTTGGGTGATGATGATGGTGACCATGCAAAAATAGCAACATTAGAGATGCCAACCCCCTCTGGTAGCAGTGTTCTAGTTCCAACAGTACCAAATTTTCCTCCAGCTTCACAACCTCCGTACTTTTGTGGGGGAATTGTAGCTATTGGACATGGTTCACGACCACTTCCACCTACTTAGAATGATGAGACTTCTACTGGTAGTGCTCATAGATCACAATAAAATAAATTAGAAGTTTCCCGTGGCAAGAGGAAAAATTAGTACTTGTATTTTTCTAGTTTTTAAGTACTTTGCAAATTGTAACTATTGATTCTTTAATATTTCTTATGGTCTATTTTGAAAACATTATATGGAAATTTAAGTTTGATGTTTGAATTTGAAACTTGAACCGACCTTTTAATTTCATTGTTTACAACTTTGCACTTTGAACTACTAATGAATATGTGCTTTGTGATTCATTTCATTTCATCGTTGATCATTTGATGTTGCCTGTTATAGTTTGGCTACAAGAGATATGAGTTTCATGAGTCATGAAAAATGTTATATATTGAAAATGGTTGATGTTATGGTTGAGCATTTGATGAAAATCCCATAA
>LPNX010639053.1:46812-90336 GCA_001517045.1 Pseudotsuga menziesii
ATATTTTTTCTACATTTTTATGTGTCACTTTTTTTGTTCAAATAGAAATCCAATTTTGAATATGATTCCGAGGGAAGGTTTTTTTTTCAAATTTTATTATATATATATAAACCATTTACGATTTATATTTTCTTCCCCAATTTTTTATTCCACAACTTAAACTACTATACTTTATTAATAATTCTATGTAATTATGGACATAGCATGATTACACTATCATTCTAAATAGTATGACAACAATAATACAAGCACATGAAAGTTATACAATATAGTCCGAAAGGATCAAATAACTTGTCACACCATTCATGGAACAATCAGTATTGTCCAAAAATAAACCACTACATAAATACGAGAATAGAACATCATCTAACATATAATATCAAAATATAATATTCCAAATTTGGTTCCCGACAATGGTAGCTAGATACTATAGTGATTCAACCAAGGTATTGAACTCACCAAACTATGAACGTCATCACAAAAAACATGAAAGGTACTCAAACAAAACATTGGATACGAGATTTTCATACCTGTACTAGAAACTATAAATATCATAATCCATATCCGAAAGCAAATACACATAAAATGTCTGTTATATTTCCTCTTGCACTATCTATTGATGCATAAGTAGTAACCATCTAGGAAAATGTATAGATCTGTAAATAAATAGCCTCTGAAAACTACAAAAAGCTCCCCTACTGACTTATTAATAGATATGAATTTATCCTTGATCAACCAAACTATTATAATAATTCCCTCCTGCTCCTAAAAAGCTATTTTGGACAAAATGTCCACTTCTTAGTTGAGCTCTTAGTTGGACAAAAAATGATCTTTGCAAAGGTTTGAATAAGGTCCATGATCCTACACATCCATGTCTTGAGGTACAAAACTTGTAAAGCATTATTCTTATTGACCCGATCTATGGTGATTTTTGAATCTCCTACCACCCTCAAAGTAGATATGCCTCTAGATTTTCAAAGAACAATAACATATAGATTGCAATAAGTTCCAATATGGTATTGGTTACTTGACCCCAATTCATGATTATTTTGTAACAACTCTAGTCATTTAACCACAAAATTGCACTAGCCCTACCACAGGTGGCATCTAATTGTGACGCCCCATAAAAAATCCCTTGTAATAGTTTGGAGGAAAGACCAGATGGATTTTTGTTTTAATCCTCCTACCAGATTCAGAACTTAGCTTCCCACATAATGATGCCTTGATTATTTGAGTCATCAATTGTGCACATGTTTTAAATCCCTCAAATATAAGATAATTGCCAAATTTCCATATTTCCCCACATGCCACAACTAGAAAGTCAACCATGTCTTATTCTTGGATCTCCCCGTGTCTATACATTGATCCAATGTGTCCCAATCCCAATGGCCTTAATAATTCATGCAACACTTTAGAACCCTCTAAACCTCTTGTGCAAATGAATAGGACATGAGGAGGTGGGTGTTTGATTCAACATCCTATTTTCATAAGATGTAAAAAAACGGGTCTTCTAACTAAATTTCTACACGTTAAAATTCGATAATAGAGAGCCATCCAAAATAAAATCCTTCATTTTAAAGGAGATAGACATTTCCAAACATCTTTATGCCACCAATTTGACTCAAATTGATTCCCAAACTACTGAGAGGAATATGCACCTTCGGTATAAATGTGCCCCATATTTTTATTATAGGTCCCTGATAAGTAATCCTCATGTGGATATAATTTGATTCCTCCCCTCTTCAGACCTAGGAAATATTGTTTCCATCTTATGCTATGTTCCCCAATCAAACTAAGCTAATATGAACTCAACCAATTTGAAACTATAAAGTTTGATCGATCTCCCCCAGAGATATAATTCAAAGTATATCTTCCAAGTGAATGGATAATATTAAGAAGACCCTCTAACTATGGATAGTTGTTTGTGTTATACCTAAATCTCGTCACCACCATGTGCAGAGAACCCAAACATCAGATTAGTCCTCAATACCAAATTGTGAAGTAAGAATATTGGTCCAGACATCAAATTTATATGTGAAAATCCAGCATCGCTTCTACCCTTTAGTCAAAAAGTGGTACCTCCTTCAGCAATGCCTGTAATGCATTGACAGTAAGCGGTGACACTGAATTTACCCTTTTATCAAGGTGCGGTTCTGCTCTTTCACCACCCTGTCTTAGTGAGGAAGAAGCGGTGCCCTTGGTAAAAAGTGAAAAAGAGAGGTTCTCACAAAGCTTCTAGAAAGAAGGCTTTGTTGCACCCTTATCCCTGATCACTGGGGCTAGTTGGGCTCGAGATCCATCCTTTTTGGATCTTCTAGCCACCTCACCCACAAATTTATCAACCATCTCTATCCATTCCAAGCTTATACAAGCAGGCTCATTCTCCATGGTTGAGTAGAGAGTAAAGTTATGTTGTTGCTTTGATATTCTGGCCTTAATCAATTAAATGAGCTTGAGGGAGCAAGTTGGAGCTATTGGGGATGAGATGTTGGCTTTGTGAAGGAGTACATCGACACTAAGGCATAGGTTGTAAACTTCTTCTCTATTATCTAATGCAAAATTGGTTCATTTCCAATGAAATACATTGTGTCATTATCGTATGTTTTATTATTGAATTCTTTAGTCATTAGTATAGAATAGTGGATTATATTCTAGTTCTATTTGATCTTGTTTGTTGTTTCTCTTGTGATTATGCAGGTACATCCATGAAGGATCATCTTTATAGGAAACAACGATACTAGCACATCAAACATACTTGATTCCATATCTCCACCCATTCTAGGGAATGTCTTCCAATCTTGTTGTGTACCATTTTCTCTAGATATGAACCATTTAGACTAGAGGAACTACTCCTACCGCAGGAGGTGCAAAATTTCTAGCTACAAATTTGGCGACTCCACTGGGGAAGAGCTTCAACTGATGTGATCTTCCTTAGTCTTTTCAAAACCACTTGTCCAAAATTCAAGCTCCCATTCTTCATCAGTTCAATCATATCCACTAGCTGATCTAGATGTTGTTGGTTTGGTATCTTCAGATCTCACTTTTCTGACTTTATGTGCTCTTAAATACTGTTAATTCATGATTGAAATGCCAGTTGCACAGTGATTTGACTTTGATTTTTCACCATCTTTTTTTTTGGACATCTATAGGGAACCATGTATTCACAGTGGGAAATAAGTGGTGCCACTGCCTAAACTCAGTTAGCAGGAAGCGGTGCCACCACCTGTGATCAGCAATCAGGAAGAGGTGCTCAACCATAACTGCTTTGTCAGTGACCCTTTGGAAGTGGTGCCAGGTAGGTCTTTCCATACTTGTGTTTTCCAGGTTTTTTGCAAAAAATTTGGTTGAGTTGCTTTCAGTTCCGAGTGTCTAGGTTTGTATTAAAGAGATATGAGTGCTTGAATGTCAAATTTGATGCGGTAAAAGGCTTATTTTGTTGAAATCAAAGAGCTAGGATAGATTAATCTTTTCATTAGCTTGTATGCTTGTTTTGAGTTTTTTGAAAGGAGTGTTTTTTGAGAGCTTAGCATTAGTTAGATCTCAGTCTTATTGGTAGATAAATATGAAAAGAAAGACTTGCTTGATTGGTTTCTTGTTTTCATTTTTCATTAAAATTTTGTGAAGGACTTCTTTTTGCTTTGAAAAAAGAATTTTTTTTGTTGGGACTTGTTTATATTTTTGTTGGAGGATGAATTATTGGACCTCTAATTAGCCTCATCAACTTTTATATCTCCATCTTTATTCTATTTCTTTTTACATGTTGATCTCATCAAAAGAAAAATATTAGTGGTTTTAAGTTAGATCTTTCTAGTTTGAAAAGAAAAATTGAAAAAGTATTGATTATACCTTCGAGTGTGTTTTTTCTTTCTTTTTAGAAAAAGAGATCTTACCCTATTTTGCTTGCTTTCAAAAACAGTTTGAAGTTTGGTTCTTGTTCTCTTTCTTGAAATTTTTTTGGTTTAGTGTAGTTGTTTGGGAAAATTTTTGGTTTCAAAACGAAAATTGAAAAATACTCTCTCCTTCCCATAGGTAGCCTATGTCTTGAAAAGTAAAGTGAAAATATCTACATTTCATAATTGCATGGCTTTACATTTCTGTTAGAATTCCATGCATTCACCTAACCGCTGAAGTTAAAATTAATGGTAGTTATAGGTCTAAAATTGTATATAAATTTGAGTGATAAGTTAATGACGTGTTCTGGCATCGTAAAACATAGGAGCTATTGTTATCCTCTTGCACTACAACCCCGGAATCACGTGGTTCTTCAATGTATCGTCGGTATATGGAAGGACCTTTCACGTACCCTTGAGGTATATAGAAAGGTAATTCATGTACTTGATTGTATATTAGAAGACCCCTTGTGGACGTTTGTGCATTAGATAACACTACTACCAATTTGAGCTCCCACATACCTTGAGTATATCAGGAGACCCTACTAGGATTCCTTGTCCAACTGAGAAAAACCATTTGGCCGTCTTGTTTGGAGCAATACACCGATAACAACACTCGAGGAGATTACTACGCACATACCTTGAGTATATCGTGAGTTGCACCTTCTTGATCACAATCCTGGTGAGAGACCGACAATTTTGAGCTCATCCTATCACTTAAGTTTGCTTGTGGCTTGCAGCTTGAGTAGGAGAAGACTTTGTGTGTTTTTTTTAGTTTTGAGACCCTAGGTTAGGTTTTAGTGGTTTTTACAATCTGGGTGAGTTTCAGTTTAGACGATCCAGAAGAAACTAGGGCTTACCACCCGACTTTCCACCTACAACAGGGGAAGGACCAATGGAAGCCACGGACCAAGGAGCTGCAACTAGATCCCTTAGGGGGGGAAATCCAGTTGTAGAAAGTGGAGACCAATTCACTTCTTATGTTACTCCCTTGGTACAACAGTCTCATGCGGGTGACACTTATTTTCATTCTTCATTGGAAGGTCAGAATGATACTATAATTGAATCTGAGTACGGCCCTGATGCTCCTTTTTGGAGAACCTCTATGGGTAAAGCCATTTATGAATTTGGGGTTATTAGAACCTCTTTTGAAAACCCTCCTTTGAATGAGGAGTCATATAGAAGAATTCAAGAGTCACTTAGTCGTGCTCATAATTTTCAAGAGAAGATGGACATGGTTTTGGATACCCCTTTATCTCGTAAAGAACCTATGTCAACTCTTCTACCCCGTTTGACAGAACCATGGCCTGCTAGATATAGTCCTTTTTTCGATGATGCTCCATCTCGTGGTTTGTCTCCTTGTGATCCATGTCAAACCTCCAACACTACTGTTTTAAATCCTAGGTCTATTACTAGTCCTCCTGCACCCTCTATAGCTAGGTGGTAAACCTCAGCTCAAGTGGTGTTTGTACCTTCTAACACCAGGGGGAATCCCCCGGCGTGACCTACTTTGTCAGTTAGTGGAGTTGTTGGTAGTACTAGGAATACCTCTACTACAAGGCAATCTGTAGTGTATGTTCCTCCTACCCACACCAATATGGTAAATCCTCCATTGAGTTCAGGCCAACCCTTAGGGGCACAACCTGTTTTTAACCAGCCTTCTTGGGGTTATGGTTACCTAGCAAATCAATTACCTGTAGTAAACAAGAATTATCCACCTACATCTACAAGAACTATTTATTCTAGAATCCCTTGCCCAGGAAACACGTTTACACCTTGGGGGAAATCTAACTCATCTTACATGTCGACAATGAGGGGAATTCCTATTATTACTGCGGGAGGTGCTGGAGGACCACCTTGTGGTGGTCCACCCTTTGGAGGCCCACTAGGAGGAGGCCCACCTGGTGGAGTCCCACCTGGTGGAGGTCCACCTTACGGAGGACCACCACCCATGGGGCCACCACCTGGAGGCCCACCACCTGGAGGACCACCATCTGGGGGGCCACCACCTAGAGGCCCACTACCTGGAGGCCCACCTTTTGGGGTTCCATCGCCTGTAGGTCCACCTTCTGGAGGACCACCACCTAGGGGACCACCACTTGGTGGACCACCACATGGCGGACCACCTCCTGGAGGCCCACCTCCTGGGGAGCCACCTCCTTCAAGCAGATCTTCAGGAGGCTCATCATCTAATCAACCAAATCAATAACCCATATATCAGTTAACTTATGGTCCTACTAGTACATATATGCCTTATCAATATTACCAGTATGTGGAACCTAATCGACAATTACCTTTCTTGGAAAATTTGGACTTACCTGATTAGTCCAAGTTGATAAACAATCCCATTCGACACAACCTTCCATGGCCTGCTATTCTGGTAGAATTTCCATCAGACATTCCTAAGTTTGATGGAAAGCAGGGAGATGATCCCAAAAATCACGTTATGACCTTCCATCTATGGTGTTCCTCGAACTCTTTGATGGATGATTCTGTTCGTTTAAGGCTCTTCTAGTGCACACTGACCAGCACGGCTGCGAAGTGGTACATTGAACTTCTGCAAGATTAGTTTGTGGATTTTAGCTCTCTGTCAACTATTTTCCTTACACACTTTCAACTATCGATTTGTTGTGCGGATACGGATCTTTTAACTTCACTCCTTCAGAATACCTCCATGCACATATCAGACCATATCCATGAGTGGAGAAGGCGGAGAAGACTTATTAAAGCTCCCATCCCAGACCAACTTACTAGCTGATTGGTTCACTAAGTCTCTGTTGCCTCCTATCTCTCGAGATGTGGCTATGGGTGGTGTTGTTACTGAAGAGAAGGCTATCAATCGCACTTATTATCTAGATTTGGTCTATTCCCAATTTGGAACACTGTATGAATTAATTCCGCAAGCTCCTCGCCCTAGCACAAATCCCGCTAAACCACCAGTAGAAACTCCTGTTGATGGGGTGGTTGGTTCAATCCAGCTCTCATCGATAGCTAAAAATACCAAGCAACCAAATGATTCTACCATTTCTCCTTCGACTACGACGGTTTTCACCAAGATACATTAGAGAAAATTTCAACTCAAAATGGGCCTTTTAACTTTTATTCAAATTCCATGTCATCATGTGTTAGCCAATGAAATTGCTTTAAATTTCAAATACCGTATAGGTCTTAAACACTTTTTTAATATAAATTTGGGGATAGGTATCATTAAAAAAACTACTTTTTTTGTTTGTATTTTTGACATATATCCCCGTGTTTTTACTCAAATTTAGATCGAGAGAGCTTGTTGGATGTAGAATTAAATTCGGCATCCAACGAGTACCCACTCGGCATACTTTTCATGGACCCCGCTACCCCAAAAACAAGAAATACCTGAAAAAATGGAATGATGACATCATCATTCCTTTTTTTTTTCCAGGTATTTCTTGTTTTTGGGGTAGCAGGGTCCATGAAAAGTATGCCGAGTGGGTACTCGTTGGATGCCAAATTTAATTCTGCATCCAACGAGCTCTCCCGATCTAAATTTGAGTAAAAACACGGGGAGATATGTCAAAAATACAAACAAAAAAGTAGTTTTTTTCTTTTCTTCCTCCAAAATTAATAAATATTATTTTATTGTTTTAACTAATATTTTGTTAGTTCATTTTAGGAGGCCCATTTTGAGTTGAAATTTCCTCTAATGAATTCTATTCAAAGTTCACAGGAACCCGACAATAAGAAAAAGGGAAAAGGTAAAAACAAGAAACCTAGAAACCAACAAGAGAATCCTAAACCAACAACCAATGAGAATGATAAAGGGAAGAGAAAAGCCAAATATTCATATTTATTGTGTGGAGGAGATCACTTCATGAAAGAATGTCGTTGTCATGACGAGATTAGCAAATTTTTGAAGAGTAACCCCGCACCAACATTTCTTACTTGTCCTTTTCCCTCTCAACAACAACTGATAGACCACATGTATAATTAGGGTCCTCCAATTCCATGGAAGAAATCATACTGATGTCTTCCGAGTCCATCAATTTGAGTACTCATAGTCAATCATATGACAAGACAGTAGGGAAGAAGGATGAAAATCTTTCTTCTGACAAAGTTCCTTCTACTAGTTCTCCTCCATCTTCATCTAATGGCCCTCTCGTGATTAAAAAAACCTAATCTTGATTTAATTTTATGACCACCAAAGGCTACCCTTAGGAAGTATATTTTCAATCCCAATGCTCAAGCTGCACAATTCTATAATGTTGTTGAATATTTAGCTCAAGCACCTTGCATGATGTCTACCCTTGAGGTACTCCAGAGTTGTCCAATGCAGCGTAAAAACCTGCTAACATCTTTGGGGGCATTAGACCCAGATAATACCAACTTGATTCATTTAAACATAGAGAACTTTAAATCTAGGTTTCCTCACCAACTCACTTTTCAGATTGCCTCTAAAGTAGTTGGGATAAAGGTCCATTAGACCGTCCTGGATGAGGGAGCTTTGACCTTAGTCTTGTCTATAGCCTGTTGGAGAGCCATTGGTTCTCCTAAGGTTATGAAATCACCTACTACCTTAAAAGGTTTTGATCGAAGGGGTTTCGAGCCCCATGGTCTATTTCCAGTTGAGCTTGGGGGAAATACTATTTCCATTCAGGTGGAAGTGGTCGATGCCCCGTTAGATTATAATCTTCTATTGGGGAGGAATTGGTTTTACGCTATGAACGCTGTCGCTTTGATAGTATTTAGAACTCTCCAATTTCCACATATGGGGAAGATTGTGACTATTGATCAACTTGACTATTGTACGTCGTATGTTACAACCCCAATGACGAATAACATCCCTATGCTAGGTCATTCCCCTCCTCCTTATCAATAAATTGGGATAGGTATGCTGAAAGACTTCATCCTTATGGGTGTGTTTCCATCAGTCTTCCTAGTACAAAAGTGGCGATAGTAAATATGATTTCCACAACTGGCTATAGCACCAAGGGAAAAGAAATTGTTGAGTCATCCTGCCTTGGCCCGCATGAAGCAATTTACGATTCTATCCAATCCATTTATGATGACCATGTTGATGACCTTCATATTGTGGCTTCAGATCCTTACCACCTGCCTTATTGGTTGGAACCCTCTCTTCCCACTCTAGATTATCTCATACAAAATTTTCCTTCATATGAGTCCATCATGGAGATCATGAGTGAGAGCGAACTCGTATGGAAAGATCATCATCATCAATCTTTTTTTCTTCCCAACGCCACTTCGGTGGGTTTTGACCTTGAATCACTTATCAGTACCGATATTTTCACCCATCCGTAAACACCTATATTGTTGCAAAATACTGAATTTGAAGGAAATCTATGCTATATTACCAAAACTACCCCAATTAACATATCAGTCAAACCTAGAACCATTGAGCATGTTCACGTAGAGCAGAACTGCTCAACGGAAGAAACTGAAGCATATATAGTATTATTCAAAGAATTTCGAGATATTTTTTCATAGACTTATGAAGAGATGTCTGGGATAGAACTGTCTATCACGGTTCATGAAATTAAAACCTATCCCATAGCAAAACATGTCAGGGAGAAATTACGTCAAGTCCATCCCCGGAAGGCTGCAGCTATTAAAGATGAAGTAGAAAAACTTCTGAAGGCAGGATTTATTTATTTTGTACCCTTGACAGAATGGGTATCTAGCATTGTACCTGTGAAAAAAAATGAAAGCACCATTAGAGTCTATATCAATTTTCGAGACCTAAACAAAGCTTGTCCTAAGGACAATTTCCCAACTCTGTATATCGATCAGATTATCAACAACTATGCTGGAAGTGTCATCTTCTGGTTCATGGATGGATTTTCTGGCTACAATCAGATTGAGATATTTGTCGTCGATCAACACAAAACAACATTTATATGCCCATGGGGAACCTTTTCCTATAGGAAGTTACCTTTTGGCCTCAAGAACGTCAGAGCTACATTCTAGTGTGCCATGTCCTATGCCTTTCATGCTATTAAGAACGTCGTGGAGCTATACCTTGATGATCTCCAAATGCATTAACAGCAACGGGAAGACCACCTTTGGAATCTTAGAGACATTTTTCTGATATGTCGTCATTATAACATACGGCTCAATCCACACAAATGTGTTTTTTGCATTGAGACGGGACGTCTCCTTGGCTTTGTGGTTTCTAAGGATGGCATCCAGATTGATCCACTGAATATTGCTTCTATATTGGCCCTACCTGCCCCAACCAACATTGTTGAGCTCCAAATTTTGCAAGGGAGGAAAACTTTCTCTGCCATTTCATTTTCCATTTCGCCGAGAAAAAAAATGGTTATATGTGTCTCCTGAAGAAGAACACTCCATTCTTCTAGTATGACCAGGCCCAACAATCCTTTGATAATCTCAAACACTCTCCGACTCATTCACCTGTGATACACTCCCCGGATTATTCAAAGGATTTTCTCTTATATGTTGCTGCTTCCACTACTACCATTGGAATGGTTTTAGCGTAGGAATATCCGAATAGTTAGGAGCACGTGATATATCATGCTAGTAAGAATCTGGTTAATTTTGAAACCTAATACACGCATGTGGAGAAGTTAGAATTGGCTATAGTCATTGTTGTCCAGAAATTTTGTCATTACATCTTGCTTCGCACTACCATGGTACTTGCAGATCAGAATCCTATGTACTGCATCTTGACTCGTCAAGTGCTAGGGGTCAAATATTCCCGTTGGATTGTCATCTTACAGGAATTCAACCTTGAGTTTGCCAAGGCCACTTCAAAGAAACCCTTGGTCTTTGCAGAGCTGATGTGTGACCTTCACTGTGCTTTGATGGATATTGAGCCCATTGATTCATTTCCTGATGAGTTCCTGTTTTGGATAAGCACAACCAATCCATGGTATGGAGATTTAATCATTTATCTCCAAACTCAAATATTTCAGCCCAATATATCCCGTGATGATCATCGTTGTATCTGTCACCATGCAAAGTACTACCTTATCTTAAATGATACATTGTATAGACGTGGTATTGATTCCATTCTCGAACGATGACTTATAGATAAAGAGGCTGAACAGGTCCTTAATGATTTCCACTCTGGAGCATGTGCCGGTCATCTTTCTAGGATGGCTACAACCCATAAAATCCTTCACTCTGGCTATTTCTGGCCTTAAATATTCAAATACTGTCATGAGGATGTTAAGAAATGCCCACCCTGCCAACATTTTTATCTGAAAAAATGCACCCATCCTGCTCTTTTACACCCCATCATTACAGTTGGCCCTTTTCCCAAGTGGGTTATTGATTTTATGCATTGTAAGATTTCCTTAGCTGGGGGGCATGGTTACATCAGTGTAGCCGTTGATTATTTCACAAAATGGGCCGAGGATATGCCTACATATGCAAAGGATGGTAAGAATTTCTCCCTCTTCTTATTTGATCACTTTATATATAGGTTTGGATTCCCATAGTTTATAGTCACTAACCACGGATCACATTTCCGGAATCAGATGATGACTGAGTTAAGTACCAAAGTAGGTTTTCTCCATGAAAACTCAACTCCTTACTATCCATAGGATAATGAGCAAGTCGAGGCCATTAACAAAGTTTTAAAAACTATGCTGCAGAGGATGGTTGGAGATCATAAATCCAGCTGGCACCTGACTCTCTTTTCTTCTCTTTGATCTTACAGGACTTCAGTAAAAACAATGACTGGTTTCACACTATTTCACTTAGTTTACGGACTAGAAGCTGTCCTTCCTATCCAATTCCCGATTTCGTCGCTAAAACTTGTGGTAGAAATTTTGTCGAATACTTCCACTCAGGAAGAAATATTTCTATACCTAACCAATCTTGACGAAACTAGAAGAGATGTTGCCTTAGCCAATGAGTCACATAAGAAACGCGTCAAGTCCCAATAAGATAAATCTATTCAGTCTCGTGTTTTTAATGAAGGTGACCTAGTTCTGACCTATCATCAGAGACACAATAAACTAGGTAAAGGCACTACTACATTTCGACCAAAAATTCGACGGCCGTATTGTCGGATTTTCGACACTTCCCTGTCGCATGTACGAAACTATGATTTTTTTTAAGCGTCGGTGGCCTTTTGTCGGTTATCTGACATCTTTCCAATCCGTCGATTAAGCGACAGTTCAGTTTACCGTTGGTTAAACGTAACTCGTTGGTTTTCCGACATTTAATTCATATTAAATTTAAAAAAAATCCTTTGCATGTCGTCGCTTAGCCGATGGATTATGAAAACTAAACGTCGCTTAAGCGACGGGAGAAAAAAATTTATATAAAAAAATCGTTCAGCAGGTGTCGCTTAAGTGACGGGTATGAATGTTTTTTTTAAAAATTGTCGTCGCTTAAGCGACGGATATGAATGTCTAAAAAAAAAAATAGAAGAGGATTTTGTATCGAAGGTCTATTGACTGGAGCTGCTTGCTGACATTGCCTTTCGTAATTAACAGAGCTCCGTCTATAGAATTATTGGAGAGGCTCCTATCCATTGCAAAAGGAAGATCATTAACGGTTCAAGTTTGATCTTTGAACAATGTAATATTAAAGGCATAGCATAGAAAAGATTATATATACTCACACTTTCTCAAGTTGCGGCGAACCCAAAACTTCATATGGAAGCTGCCCATTCAATGTACTGTTGTTCATCACACTATGGAACAAGGCAAAGGGGATAGAAAAACCAGTTAATATGAAAGATAACAAAACGTGACTATCGAAGCCCAATGTTTATAATCAGATATGGTGTTTATAAAAAAACCCATTCGGTATGAAAGCTCTTTTTTGGACTTGCAATATAGGTTAAGATTTTAGGGATTGTATTGTAGCAGAACATTCAATGCATTTTATGGGTATACTATAATGGGAAGGATCTTCATGGCCAAGGTTATTGGGATACTATCTCTCTTATAGGCCTTGCTTTTTTATTTGAGGGGAGGAACAGGACTAGTTTATTTAGAAGTCTTGACAGATTTTATGTTTCAGGATTTAAGTCTCATCGAGCAGCACAAATCACAAGCTAGGATGATATTTTTAACACAGTTGCACACTATTTGGAGGTTGGAACTAAAGCTGATATGCTGATTCTCTTTGCTTCTGTTGAACAAGGGCATCATAAGATGGAGCTTCACTCTCTAATGTATCATTTAATGTAAATTTGATGATTTTAATGTAATGTAAGATGCATTTCCAATAAATAACGACCATCTTTTCTTGGCAATGAGAGTCTACTTGCACTCTCCTTTCTTGAAATTTTCTTCAGTGCCAAAATGAGATCCCGTTTATGGCCAGTGGGCTGAATTCCATTTATTCTAAAGATCAAACCAAAGAAATTAGCATGGCATGTTATATGAAAATATCACAGAAACGTTTGTACTTCAAATGCTTCCAAGTCCATTATCCTCACATGCACCATTTATGATAATATATCAAAACAAAACTGCAATGGTGCTAAAATTGTATTTGAAAGAGTTTCAACATTAACATAGGTGTGAACATAAAAGTGGCAGTTTTAATCAAATTTTCCCAGATAATATAATCAAACGAGTGTACTACAGTAGCAACATTGCACCTATACTCACAAAAGCTGCCTAGTAGAGCACAAGACATAAATGGGAAATCCCTAGAGGGAGCCTTAGAAAGAAACAATTATGTTGGAACTAGATATTTACCTCATCATTGCACGCAGTTCTACCACTGTCAACTTTGTCAAGCTATCATCATCCTTCAAGTCCACCAAACTGTCTTCAATGCCAACTTCACTTGATCCTTGTTGAACTTCTGGAGAGGGTATATTCATGTCCTGAACACAGGTACATAAACATATTTAGGGAACACTGAAAGTAGTATAGACTCACAGAAAGAAATTATTACGAAAGGTACTAACCTCATATTTATCACTGCTCTGAATCATGGATATGTCGTATTTGATTTCATTCTTCATTTCACTATCAACAATTGCACGAGTAGATTTTTACATGATATATCTTATGTCATGGTACATTTGCTACACAGATTTTTACATGATATATCTTATGTCATGTTAACCATTGAAATAACTCCAAAAGAACTTGCTCACTATTAAGAGAATTTCAAAAACATGAAGCCAGGAGAATCTCAAGGACTCAGAGGCTAAGCAACAACCAATAGAACAACAACTCTTCAACTTGCATGAAAGGCCTGTTGCACCAATCCTACTCTAAACGAGACAGAGAAAATCTCTGCATTGGAAAAGGAACAGAGCACACATTTGGATTTGGGAAGGGGCTCATAGGAATATGAAAAGTAGGGTGATCTGGCTACAAGAAGGTGACCGAAACACTGCATTCTTTCACAAGCAAGAAGCTGCCCAAAAGGACCACAACATGCTTCTGGCAATGCATCTGCTCACTCTGTAAATTCATCTATTGCAGAGACATTCAACAATGGTGCTAAGTAAAAAGTGCATGGTAAGGTAAATGTTAATGCTTCTGGAAATGCATCTGCCAGCATGTAATTTCTTCTATCACAGAGGCATCCAACAATGGTGCTGCCAGAAGAACCCCAGAGATTCATCCTGGAGGTCTTCCACTAGGTAATGAGCCAGACCCTTTTATCCGTGTTACTATTTATGTTTCTAAATAAAGGAATTACTTGCAATAAGTACAATCAGAACACACTACTTGGATATTTCAATGGCTGCACCCATCAAGAGGCCATTATAAACTCATGCATGAAGGTGGGCTGAGAGCTGCGTGGTTGGAACTGCCAGACTAATTGAAACCTTAAAAAACAATTATTTCTATTTATACTTTCAGAATCAAGCGGCATGTGATGAAATTATGTCGCAGAGACCATTGGTTTTCGATAACACCCTTATTGATTTATCCCGTGGGATTGAGAACCCCCAAGCTCCTCCAGTTGTTCTCACCACTCAAACTAATTCAGAAGCCAATGAAGGGTAGGTGGATTTTATGACTCTCGGAAGATGTTGATTCACTCAGGTCTTCTTTTTGTCTTCTATATTCACCAGACAAATCTCTATGTCACAAAGAGTGGGAGAAAGTGCCCACTAAAATGGTTGATTGATTTCCTACAATTTTGTGTGTGCTGATTTTTTGACCAAAATCTTTCCAATCTGCTTTATACCTATCTAAATTTGGCAAAATTATTCAGGCTAAACCTGAATATATGAGGACATTGCTGAGCTAATAGTGGACAGTGCCTTCTAAAGATGATCAAGGGTTGACTCCCTTTGGTCCAAGAGCCAGCTTGGGACCTAAAGTGGACTGTGGCTGTCTTGCTATAATAGGTAATTTGAGAAATAATATTTGATTGTACATCCTCCACTCATCCACTCAGTGCATTTTTTCATTCATTTCAAGATCAGAAATAAGTTGTACATCTTATGCTAACACAGAAGTAAAAAGAAGACAAGAAAATAAAGCAAGAGTGGACTCACCACACGAAGCATAGACTGCCAAAAGCTTGGTGGTGAAGGTGGTCCACCAAATGGATCATTTGGATCACCATTTCCATTGTCATAAGGACCTCCAGGACCCATGCCATATCCACCCATTGGCCCCCCTATCCCATTATTATACATTCCACCAAACCCATTTGATCCACCATATCCTCCTCTATACATATTGTTGCCACCAAACCTTAGCACCTAAAGTATTTGAATTCTCTTATATAGAACATTATCTTTTGGATCATTACTAAAAAAAACCATTAGTATTTGTGCTTATGTAAATATAACAATAAGTGGGCACTCTACTAGGTTCCACTTAGTGGGGGGCATACCATTCTTGATCAAAACACACTTGCGATACTAAAGCTTGATCTCCAAATAGTTGCTAAATGCTCGTTTTGAAGCAAAATCTATATCCTATTTGAAACCTTGCACAAACTATCCTTATCCAAAACATAGATAAAGTAAAAGTGTAATTTCCATCTTCTCAGTCATTACAAGTCTACAACTTTTAGAACTGTAAGTACTCCAAAAAGGAAAATTCACAGCCAAGAGCAGAAAGCTCAACTGTTCCTTTGATATATCTTATATGTTTTTGGGAGTCTTTATCGTGTGTCTGCCAAACACTATATGGTCTCAGAAGATGATATACATTCAACATGTAGATGCCTATCACAATGTCTAGTTGCTTCATACATAAGCTAGTGAAACCAGATGCAGATAGCAGGGATCAGAACTTGACAAAATATTCTATTCACTGTGACTACAGACACATCACATAACAACCATGCATTTGGATTTATCAAACCCTTATATACAAAACCATTATCTTTAGCCAACACATAATTGATCATAATTATCCTTTGACAATGTGCATTGATTTTACCTATATCATCTTCTGCTACACTTTGTGCACAACCAATAGCATCCCACCAATCAACTCCAATACAGAGGCTCCACCAAAATATGGTAATGGATGAGAATAATCAAATTGTAGGCCAGTGAATGTAACCACAATATAAATACAGAGATGCAACAAGATAACAAATAAAATCAACTTCATACCTGTCTGCAATGGCTCGTTCCAAGGCTGCTGCATTACCC
Source organism: Pseudotsuga menziesii (assembly GCA_001517045.1). Classification (NCBI taxonomy): domain Eukaryota; kingdom Viridiplantae; phylum Streptophyta; class Pinopsida; order Pinales; family Pinaceae; genus Pseudotsuga; species Pseudotsuga menziesii. Next base: position 63,265 of record LPNX010639053.1, read on the forward strand.
TTCCATTGAATACTTTGACTAGCAGGAGGTAGAATACGTAGAATCTTCAGTACACTGCAATCCCTGCTGTTATCATGCCAAATTGAGGCCAGGCAACAGCTAGTTGAAGAGAAAGCTGGTAGGGCAACAGAAACCCCAACTGGGGCACAGTAGTAATCTATGGGAGAAAAGTTACTACCATATAATAAATGAACATCGCCATAGTGAAAAGCAAAAGCAACCTCCCCCCCATGAATTGAAAAGACAATTCTTGATAGCATCCTTACGTCATTGTGCTAATTAGCTAGGTGAGAGTTAAATTTGTCACTATTTACACCATTTGAATTTCCTGGTGTAGCAATGGATAGAGAACCTTTGTAGTCCTTAGTTGGAGATATGTTCATATTTACCGTGTTCTTCCAGATAGTCATCATTGGTGCTTGTCCACCAAAATTTGTATCAGAATTTTCAAAAAGGGGATGCAGTGCAACCTATTGAAAACTTGCATGTATCTTGAACATCAAATGGAGGTAACAAATTGAATTTGAGACTTGAGTCTTGCATTTAATTTTTTGTTGGATTTTTATTACCTCAGAAAGTGTACAGCTAACTCGCAAAGTACCATTAATGGTAGCAGTGAGTGGAGGAGAACTGGGAGCATACAAAGAAGGCATGTGTGACATGTATGCATGTCTGTACACAGCAGTGAGGTCTGGAAGACTTATGGTACCTACCTTGTGGAGAAGGTGGTTGTGCCACCTACAGATACCAAAGGTCTGGCAGAACACAACATGAAGGGAGTAGCAGTAAAGAAAATCCTGTTGGATTTAGTGCAGAATCATTTAATCCCTCATATTTCCAGGAAGAACACTGCCAAAGAGATGTATGTTGCTTTGGGAACCTTGTACCAAAGTGTGAAAACATCCAAGAATATGTTCTTAAGCAAAAAATCAGCGCAACTTGCCTAAGCAAGACAGATAAAGTGACAAGCTATCTCGTGAAGATAACAGAGCTGAGAGATCATATTGCTGCATATGGGGACACGGTGGAGGATAATGATACATGAAGTTATGTTTAAGAAGTGCATGATCAATTTTAAAAGACAGTAGCATAGAATGCTTAACCATTGCTTATGATGCACCAATCAATGTGAAGCCTAGAGCTTAATCTCTTGTCTGGGATTATGATTTAAATTTGTGCCAATACATGTATATTGTTGCATAAAGATGATATAATGTTGATACCTCTATGGGTACATATTCAATGTGATGCACAATGTGATTAATGCATAAGAGCATATATAGGGAGGACTTCCTATCCCATTTTGGAAGCGTGGCAGAATAGGGATGCTTCCCAAGTGCATGAGCTTATACTTGAAAGATATTGTTTTGTACTTGGATGGATCACTCTATCAGATATTGATGTTAAGGAAGATGGTGCTTTTCCATGGAGTCCTAAATTGGGTAGAGATGAGTTGCTTGAAATTGAATACTTCATAAGTTTTAGCAAAATTCTCCACCATAATGTTCATTTTGGCCATACAGGGGAGCTATCATAGCTGGCAAATATCATTCTAGATATACTCTCTCAGCTTCAAACATTATAAAAAGAGCATAGTGTGAAGGAAAGGGGTTGGTTATTCTTAAGGCATAGTGCATGGTTGTCTTTAATTTTATGCCATTGCTCCACAGCGCTGGCTTACTTTTTTAAGCCAGCATGTACTATGCTTTTTTAATATAATTGGCCCTTAAATTATAACAAATGATGTGTATTGTTCTTGATTTTGGTAAAAATGTCCATGACTTCATAAAAGTAATGCATGAAGAACAAAGCAAACGCTGAACACAGATCTTTGCAGATGCATGTAAAAATAACACCTATGTACAACCACAAGAAGGTACGAATCTGAATATTTGCACCTTGTGTAAATGCAAATGGAAATTATATGTGACATTAGGATTGATTTTAAGATATATATATTACTAATTAACCATCCATCCAAGAAGACAGACTAAGGTTTACCAGTGTTACCAATGTTGAAAAAACCCAAGTAGATGTGCAAAGAACAATTTTTTGTCACTATCATAACTCAGAATTTTCTTTCTCCATGGCAACTATGCAAGCAAGCCTTTCATAAACCTGTTACAGTTTTAAAAATTCCACCAATCACCCATGGTCAAGAATAGGTTACAATGACCAGAATTCTTTTAAAGGATCTGATTCTCACCATAGAGAGATCGAAATCAGTGGTTTTGATACCTTCATCAGAAACTGGAAACTTATGAGGATTGCAATGAGCCTGCTCAGTACTGACATCCTTTTAATGACGGGTAGCAATGAGCCTGCTCAGTACTTAGTCATTTTATTGGCCAAATCAATTCATATTTCTTAAGTCAACATCAAATGCCAGAAATCCAAATTTATATACATCAGAGGAGACTCTGATCAGAAGAAAATATTTGGATGTGAGCATTACATGTTAGCATAGCTACCTAACAATAGATGGGTAGTGGACCAACAATTTTACTGGCCAAGGGATAAATGTAGGGTGAAAAGAAAAGAGACCATTCTTCTCCCAGCAGAAAAAGAAAAACAGAGTAATTCACAGCTAAAACGTTGTAGCAGACTCTAGACCATCACCTTATTTTGAGATTTGGAGATCATGCTTTAGAAGCGCTCTAGAAGGACTTTCTTTATGGAACATTTAGGATTTGATAATTGGAGACCATTTTTTGGATGGTTGCAAAATGTCATATGCATGTACAGAATGTAATTTCTCCTCTTGTGAATGGAATTTATGATTTTTTTCCAAGTACGAAAAAGTGTACAAGTGCTGTGCTCAAATTGAAATTGAAAAACAGATAGAGAACTTACAGAATCCTGAATCTCATCCTTGACTATATAAAATTGATCTTGAGCTGTAGACATTTTGCCACAGCCACAGCTTCAACAGCAACAACATTTGTGATTAGGTTGAAGGGTAGAACCAAATTGACATTCAGGGTTCAATTTCTAAAATGTGCATACATTAGATTGTATTTAAAGCAAGAGAAGGCGATTTTCACAGATCATAAAAGAGTAAAATATGATGCTAAGAAACCTGAGAATGAGATCCATAGGGAAAAAACTATAAATAACACATATTGCAAAGAAAAAACATAATTATAAAGTATATGAGAGGTAACTGTGAGTAATGTGTCTTCTCTGCGGCCATGCCCCCTTTCTCATGGTACCAAATTCTTTAGAATCCAATGATTCCAAACCAAATCGGAACATGCTATGGTAATAAAAAAATTGCACGGTGAATACCACAATCCATATCCTCAGAAAACTTGATGTGTCATTGTTCCATTGATTTGTGTTTTATAAAACCAATGCTTCTGATGGGAAAAAAGTTCAATGATTCATCGATTAGAGAATGAGATATTAGCATGAGGCATTGTGTGACAGCCTTAACCTTCTATATATTTCCATCCCCATCTCAAACCCTGGCTCTAACCTTATAGATCGTGCTCCTGCATTCACCTCAAACCCTGCCCCAAACCTTGAAATAGTATGTTCTCCATAATTTACCTTAAATCGTGTTCCAAACCTTACAACTTGTGATCTTTCCTTCACTTCAAACCTTGGATCAATCCCTAAAATACTATGTTGATCCTGCATCAAAACATGGCATTGCTAAGAAATATGGTTTAGAAACAGAGGAAAAACCTTGCAATAGTATGTTCTCTTGCCTTCACCTCAAACCCTGTTGAACCTTACAGCTCATGCTCCTACCTTCACCTCGAACCTTGGCTCAGTCCCTGAAATACTATGTTGCTCCTACAGTGAAACACATAATCATAGAGGTATGTTTTGGAAATAGAGGAAAACCTCTGCAATAGTATGTGCTTCGACCATCACTTCAAACCTCTGCAATAGTATGTGCTTCCTTATGTGTCTCCTTCTTTTACCACATCTCCTTATATTATAAATCATAAAATACACAGAACTCCCCGCTAAAATGGGTTTCGGGTTGTTATAGAAAATGAACCGAAATATCCGTCGCTTAACCGACACAATATTATTGTGGATTGCAACCTTTAGTCTAGATTTATGTTTTTCATCTTCTCAATTCAACAAACTTTCCGTCACTTAACCGACGGCTATGAGAATATCTGTCTCTTAACCGATGGGTATTAGACTAGCCGTCGCTTAAGCGACGGTTTTGGCCACATTTACAAAAAAAAATGTATCCTTGTGATTTTTGGTAAGTTTAAAAAGAGAAATCCACGCGTCGTCAGATTTTTCCGTCGGATTTTGGATCTAAATGTAGTAGTGAGGGGAGTTTGAGTCAATGTGGTATGGTCCCTTTGTCATCAACAAAGTTTTAGAGAAAGGATCTTACAAGCTTGTGGATTACGACGGTATACCCTTCAGGCAACCTCGCAATGGGTTGTACCTGAAGAGGTACTATGCTTAAATTATTTTTTGTGTGGTACCTTGTATATATGTATATTTTGGCATTCAGTGTGTCATATATTGAGTCAATATGGTGTTGATTTTAGTGTCCAAACTGTTTATACCATGTTTTGGTTATGCAGATCAGATGGATTTCTATGGCTTCACTAATGGTGCTTGCCGTCATACTCTGAATGTAAAGAATCAATAGCTCTAAGTTCTCCTCCAACTCAGTAAGGTGGTCATCACCTCTGTGAAAAAATTGAGCTGCATCTCATCTATCCATAGGAGAAGATCCTTCAGGTCACGCACCACCAACATCTGCATGTAAAAATTTAGGTCTTGTTACTACCCATAAAAAATATAAAAACATGATCAACATTTTAGGGTTTTTTCTTCTTACCAATATCTCACCACTAAGCACCAGGCGACAATGGTAGATCAGGGTCACCTCTAAAATCAGTCCCTGCGTAGGCATAACCCTCTATCATGAGGATCTAGTCACACAGCCAACAAAAGAATCCGGCCTCAAATTTCACCTTGGCCCTGCCACCTCCTGTATGGCCATGATCTCAACCCACCTTACATGCGTGGGTCCGTAACCCTAATCTCAGTGAAGATCATGTGGGGTCTCATGAGAGGCACCCTCTCGAAGAAGAAGTAGGCTAAAATGAACCCGTACCCAAACTGCTTTAGTTCTTCTTGCTGACATTTTGTTAGTTGGCCCTTGAATACAGGAAGAAGTGCCTCTGCCCAGTTTAAAACCTAAGGTTCCATAACTTCCAAGGCATACAATAGATGTGCCTGGGATTCCTGATGAGGCCCTTGGCTTCCAGCCAGCCTCTGCATGATGAAAGAAATAGTACGAAGTGGCATATCCACCACAACCCTGATGGGAATCTTCTTACCTGACATTTTCATTCCAGGCTGGCAATGACGATCAATCAACTCCTGAGTAGTCACATCCCCTCCTCAAAAACCAGTAAGAGAGATAGGGGCCCCTCTTCTAGACATCCCTGTCAAGAAATAGATGTTCTCCACCTCTATTGTAAAAAAATGAAGTCCTACCTCAAAGTGTTACTGCTCTAGGTTCCACATTTGTAGAATATATTCTAGTAACTGGGCATGCAAAATCTTACTAGGGGTCCAGAAGAACTTCATAAGACCACACCCTCGTAGGGCACCCACACAACCCGCATTTCTTGCAGCAAGGGTGTCATCATCGTCATGTTGTCTTTCTTTCTAAATAACCATTTTTTGATTTGATAAACCTACCAAAAACAATTAAGAATCCATTTAGAATCATTTCCAACCATTAATTTTGGCTGGGACAAATGTTTTTTGGAGCCTACGGCCAGTACCGCCTCTACCTAGTTAAGACAGAGCGGTGCCACTGCTTGTGTCAAACTAAAAAAAATGTGGTTTCTGTTGAGCACTGCCTTTCTCGTAAAGGCCAAGAGCAGTGCTTGAAAAGAAAGAGGATGGTTTTAGCTTTTACTTGAATCTGACGATGCACAAAACGGATGGTGGATGCTCCCGTAATATCCAGCTGAAGTTTTGGCTCCAAATCTCCCAAAATGCTCTCAAGTTTTGGAAAATAGTAAATAATTTGGTTTTTTACTATTTTACATAACTTTTATAGCCTATTTTTAGGGTTTTCAATGTTTTAAAATCATTTTTTACAAAAATACCCTTTAATATAGTTCATAAAAGTCATTTTCTTGAATATTTTGGGAAACTAATGGTTGTTTGTAAGTCTTGCAGGGGCAGGAATAAGCAGTAATATCTATTGGGAAGTTCATTTTTGAGTTTTTCATGATTTTGGAAAATAGAAAAAGTCCTTGAGCATTCATTTCGATACTTTGATCACGCTCCCAAAACCCAGTGTCAAAGTTTTGAGCCTTTTTTCGATTCTTTTCAGGCTCGTAAAAACCTTTCATCGTGAAAAGAGACCTAATGGAGTCTCCTTTAAACTCTTTTCGGACTCCCTAAATAAAAAAATATTGTCGAGTACTTGTCTTCTTCATACTCTTAAAATTATTTGAAGAGTCATCTTTTCGATGGTAAGTTATCTATTTTTTGGTTCGGATGGACTATTTACGAAAAATGAACACTCCAGCCAATCATGACTGGAAGAGTTCTCTTGGGAATTATTTTTTTTGGGCCCTAGAGACTAAATCATACAAAAAAAACCCTTTGGAGTCTTCTTCTATCTTCTTTTAGGCTCTCTAAATATGAACTACGTCGAGTTTAATTTCAATGGACTCGTTTAACTAAACACCGAGAGAACCTTTTTTGGGAACAAACCTGTCCTTTCTCAGGTTTGTAAAACATATGAGTTTGGACTTGTCCAAAGGATGAGCTACAATGAGTGTTTGTTACCCTCTTTGAACTCATAAAAACAAAAAGAGGCACTCATCAATCATGATGGGGAAATTAAGGGAAAGAAATCAATTCATTTTGCAAATAAAATGGCAGTTTGTCGTCACCTTTGAACATGGAACTTGTCTACATTTCATTCAGTCAATTGGGTAATTTAGCTTGTCTCTGAGTCGATACACTTTCATGACTCATGCCACTCCTTTGAGTCTTTCAAAGATTGCATTTTCCAATGTCGTATTGTGTTCCGCCTCGTCGAGTCGATGCTGCCAAGTCTTTTGTCGTTCCAGCCGATGTTCAAATGGAACTTAGAAGTTTACCTCTGTAGTTAAAAAAACCTTTGTGTCAGTGCTTTTGAGTCAGTTCGATGGTTACATTATCTACAACATTCCAAGACTTTGTTCCTAGTTTCGTGTCGTCGATGTGGGATTCATTATGGCCCTCCTTTGACGAGACTATTCCTATCGACATCAACTCATTATCTGGAAATTAGTCTTAGAAACAAGTTAGTACCTTGAGATGTGTATGCCTCAATGACAGATTCTCTCGCTCTCGACATAGGTTCACATTATTGACATTTGATTGAGAGATTTGACTAAGTGTTCGACATCAAAAAACTATTCACACTTAGTAGTTTGTACTGGAGTACCTTGGGAATCATTGACATTAATGGTGATATCCATTGCAATTGTTAACGGTTCACATCATTGGCCGGTAATCAAGTGGTTTCTACCACGTTCGAATTCAGATCGGTGTAATCACATGGATAGAATCATACTTTGTGGAAGACAAGACAAAGACCCTAAGTATTTGTTGAAAAGCACTCATAGCTTTCTCCCTAGGTTGCGATGGAGTATATTGTATGAAGTACCAGCATGGATCCACATCTGTATGGTCATGTCTATGGTCAAATTTCCATATGTATGACATAGATCTACATTGTATATCTAGTAGCTATGTCCAAGTTTGATTCCTCTATCACATTGACCTATACTGTATTCTAGGAGCCATGTTTGTTTATCTATCTCATGGATCTACCTTGTATTGGTCTATAGCCATGATGAAGACACATTTTCTCATGAGTCAAAAGTATTGATGTATTGCAGATGCTTGGTTGATGATCTTCGATTAAGCTGATTCTTGCCTCGAAATGATAAATTTATCTTTCAAAGCTCTCACCTATCGTATCCCTCTAGCCTCATGCTTTGGGGGGAATTATGTTATACCTAAATCTCATCACCACCATGTGCATAGAACCCAAACATTAGATTAGCCCTCAATCCCAAATTCTGAAGTAAGAATATTGGTCTAGACATCAAATTTATATGTGAAAATCCAACACCACTTCTACCCTTTAGTCAAAAAGTGGTACCTCCTTTGGCACCTCTTGTAATGAATTGACAATAAGTGGTGGCACCGCCTTTACCCTTTGATCAAGGTTTGGTTCTACCCTTTCATCGCTCTGTCTCAGTGAGGAAGAAGCAATGCCCTTGGTAAAAAGTGAAAAAGAGAGGTTCTCATGAATCTTCTCGAAAGAAGGATTCATGTCACCCTTATCCCTGATCACTAGGTCCATTTGGGCTCGATATCTATCCTTGTAGGATCTCCTAGACACCTCACCCACCAATTTATCAACCATCTCTATCCATTCCAAGCCTATAAAAGTAGGCTCATTCTCCATGGTTGAGGAGAGAGTAAATTTATGTTGTTGCTTTGATATTCTAGCCTTAATCAGTTAAATGAGCTTGAGGGACCAAGTTGGAGCTATTAGGGATGAGATGCTGGCTTTGTGAAGGAGTACATCAACACTAAGGCATAGGTTGTAAACTTATTCTCTATTATCTAATGCAAAATTAGTTCCTTTCCCATGAAATATATTGTGTCATTATCGTATGTTTTATTATTGAATTCCTAGTCATCAATATAGAATAGTGGATTATATTCTAGTTATATTTGATCTTGTTCATTGTTTCTCTTGTGATTATGCAGGTACATCCATGAAGGATCATCTTTACAGGAAACAACGATACTAGTGCATCAAACATACTTGATTCCAAATCTCCACCCATTATAGGGAATGTCTTCCAATCTTGTTGTGTACCATTTGTTCTAGATCTGAACCATTCATACTAGAGGAACAACTCTTGTCTGCAGCAGGTGAAAAATTCCTAGCTACAGTAAGGTACTCCAACTACCAGATCCAGACCCACTCTGATGTTATTACCATTCCCAGGAACCCATGCAAGACACTACCCCATAACGCTAAACGAGGATGTAAGAATGATCCAAATATTGGATATACATTTAAGTGGTTTATTGGGCCTTCTAATTTACTATTACAAAGAAATGTTCTTGAAATAGTTTTCCAGGATCACTTGATGCCATAGACTCTCCAAAAAGAGAGAAGTCCATAATATTTTTATTGCTAACACTTTTGTGATATTTTTTTTAGTATCCCATCCACCCAGTTCTTTTGGCCTCGCTATTATGTAACTAGTGGACCAAATGATATTTTGTCTTCTCCTGTGATCTAGTGCATAAGAAATTAAAGTTCCTATAATTGATCACATAAATAATGGACTTAGGAATTTTACACAAGGAAATACAATACATTGGTAGGTTCGTCAATATAGAGTTAATCAAGATGAGACTACCCCCCAATGATATCTAGCAGAGGAACCAATGGTTGATTCATACATTGAATATCTTTAATAACTAGTACTAGTATTTGACCTTGCAATTGTTTGGATTAAGCGAGAAACCCATGTATTTGGTACCTCTCTCAATAGACTTAATCCCATCAAGTTGAAAATATCTGAACTGATCTAAATATTTATCTTTTAAACCATAGTTTAGGATCATGGAATTAAATTCAGCGATGAGCATCCATGTTGCCTACAAAAAGTGTCAACTATAACCTTAAAATGCTTCCATTCTCCCAAACACCCTTCTCCAAAAATCATGACATCATCAATGAACAAAATATATGTGATATTGGTAATATTATATATTTTTAATCCCTTGATCTCCCCCCTTCTATTTCTCCCTTCAATTAATATGCTAAAACCGTATATAAATAGGAGGAATAAGAGGGGGTGATAGTGGGAACCCCTTCCTTACCTCCCTAGAACCTCTAAAATATCAAGTAGGGGAACCATTTATTAGTGAAAAATAATTTACCGATTCCACACAAGCCATGATCTAATTTGTAGAAGCTAGGTTTAGGCCAATCTGAAGAAAAATGAATATGAGAAATCCCCAATCTACCCAGTTGTATGCTTTGAATAGATCCAATTTTAAAACCATTTTGTGTATGTTTTTTGTTTTAATGTTTCGAAGAGACTATTGTGACACCCCTATAGCATTAAGGATTTGTTTGTTCTATATAAATCCAAACTGTTCCCTCGTTATACATCTGGATAAGACCGGCTTGATCCTCCTCACAATGATCTTTGATATCACTGTATAAATCATATTGCATAAATATATTGGCCTAAAATCACTGAAAGTGTCAAGCTTAGGAAATTTTGGAATCAAAGCTATATAGGTTGAATTAAGGCCATTGTAAACCTTACCAATAGTCCTTGATTCTTCCACAACATGAAGTATGTCAATTCCCATAGTATCAAAAAATTCTAAAAAGAGTTCCACTAACCACCCATCCATTCCATGAGTCTTATATTTTGCAAAACCCCTTAATATTGATTCAACCTCCCTAAGAGTGACTAGGTGATTTACCAAGGCTCCTTCTTGAGCCTAAAAGAAACAAGGGAAATTTTTTACTATGTTCATTTGATCCACTATAGATGTCATACCAAGATCAGAGAATAATTGCTGAAAATTGTTGTCTGCCTCAGTCTCTATATCCCATGGGTCATTCACCACCGAGCCATCACTCCCTTAATCTCCTAGATTGATTTTTTTCCCTTTTATTATGAGAAAAATGGTGGATTTTTTTGTTAATTTTTATCCCCTTGGGATACAAATATCATGACTTTTAAATATCCATTTTTCCTCCTCCATTTGTAGGCAATGCAATCAAGTAGCTTCCAATGATGAAAATCTTTTCTGAATATGAGAAAGGAAGTGAACCACTTGTTTACGTTGCATGTATATTTTTTTATTTCCAATTCACATGCTACAATACCATGATGCATAGACTCCTTACGGTCTCTTTCCCACTTAATCACAACATCCTTCAATGAGTGAAGTTTCAATACCAATAGTTTCAATGTTAATGAATAGTTCAGCTATGCAACAGATTCCATTCCTTCCTTACAAAATCTCTTAAGTCATGTTCTTTTATCCATGAATGATTAAATTTAAAAGGATAAAAAACATTTTTCCTGGAGGGATCAAGTTACAGAAATATAGGAGAATGGTATGATAATGGTGAATTGTCTACCCAAGTTCTATATCTATCCATGGCTTCCACCATGCTCTCTGAAATTAAAAAAATGATCCAACCTTTTTTCTACTGCATCAAACCCTAATCTCTTGTTTCTCTAGGTTATCAACATGGGTGACTTCCTAATATCTATAATTTCCATAGATTGGAACAAATCCTTGAAAAAATTCTGCAAAGGATTTAAACATGCTTTGTCACCCCATACCTCTGAAGCATTGAATGTGAAATTTAATTGTCCTCCTAATATAAGGGAATGTAGCTGGAAGATTCCTTTATTTTTTACCCTTTCCCAAAAAGATTCCCTATCCATATAGGGACCATAACAATTTAACAGGTTTAGTTCAAAATCAAACCCAATAAATTTTCTAGATAATAGTATGCCAATGGTAATGTGGAAAGAGGAAAATATACCCTTTATGGGATTCCAAGCAGAAAGGAGACCCCCATATAAGCCCAATGCATCAATGGATGTCATTTCCCATCCATGTAAACTTGGGAAAAAAAATATCGAGCTTTCTCACCATAGACCATGGTCTCTTATACAAAAATGATATTAGGATGATATGTCAAAAAAAGTCTCTTGAGGGAAATTTTTTTGGAGATCCCCCTACTCCAGATATATTTAGAGAGATAATAATTATTTTTTTTCCCTAGAAAGGGATTTGTTCACTCTAAGAGCCTTGAGATCATTTGTAGAAATGGATTCCCATAGAGTGTTCCCTTCCAATGACCCATGTTCAGATTTTGAAGAGCATTTCCATGCACTTCTGGTATTTAGAGGGGATAAAAATGGGAAGAGAGGGGTTTGATGAAATAGAACCCTCCTTGACCATTCCATTACCATCAAATCCATATGCATCCGCAACTTCCCTCTCCCCCCGCATATGATTTTAATATGACATCCCTTCCCTCCCCCTTGTCATTTCCTAAACCCACAAAATATGACGAAGTTGAATTTGTACCCCGTGTGTGGTTTGTAATCTTATCCCCTGCCATACCCGATGGGTTATCAATATCTACCACCCTATCCCCCATCAAATAATCCAACTTATAAGGATTCCCCCCACCCGACAATATATCCCCAAGGATATTTTCAGAGATGAAACTACTAGAAATGTAGTCTATATCATCTGAATTAAAAGTATTAAATACACTGGTATCGAGGGCTTGAAGGTTACCGATAATAATAAGTAATTTTTTCTTCTCTGCTTCAAAGTTTGTAGAAGTGCTTGGTGGCTGAGAAGGACCTGAACCTTTTGATCCATCTATCTCACTAGTATTGGAATGTATTTTCCAAAAGATATATTTTATTTATTGAATTGATGCTTTTTACAAGGAGCACAATGTGACTTTATATAAATCAAGGGTCACCATTAAATGATGTGGCCTATCAAGTCGTTCATTAATAAATAAAAAATTACTAACTAATTTACCAAACTATTTAGTTTTATTACAAGTCATCCCTCTCTCGAATACTTCGTCCATGAAGTATTGGTAAGGATGGGTTGCGGGAACAAAAATATTCATTCTCCCATGTAGCTTCATCATTTGGTAAGTTTCTCCACATGATAAGGTATTCATTGAATGATTTGGACCAAAGTGTTATGGTTTTAATTTCCAAAATGCATTATGGTTCCAGCACTAATTTTCCTTCATCATCTAACATAGGCAATTCAGTTTGTATGTGAGCGGTTGAGCTCAATTTCTTCTTTAGGAATGACACATGGAAGACATCATGTAATTTTCCTTTATTTGGGATGTCTATAGTATAGGCCACTTGTCCCACTCGCTTTTGAACTTGATATGGTCCATATAACTTGGGTGCAAGTTTATGATTTTTGAAATTTTTGTGGGGTTTGTTTGTACAGTTGAAGGCGAACAAACACCCAATCCCCCACTTCAAATTCATGATCGGTTCTTTTTAAGTTTGCTTGTTGTTTCATGCGGTTTCTTTCTTGTTCAAGATGGTTCTTCAAAATGCGGATGACCTCATCGAATGTCGCTAGGTAATCTCATGCTGCTGGAACTTTGAAATTGTTTGATGACATATTCTCTTATTGTAGGAGGTGGATACCCATTTAAGGCTTCAAACGGTAACATTTTTGTTGATGTATGATATGTACTACTGTACCACAATTCTACAAGCTGTATCCATCGTGCCCATTGAGTTTGTCGGTCATTCACAAAATTCCTCAAGTATCCTTCAAGGCATTTATTTACTACTTCCATTTTTCCATCTATCTGGGGGTGGTACGAGGTACTTATAGTTAATAGAGTCCCAACTTGGTGGAACAATTCTTTCCAAAATTTGCTGGTAAATTTGGGGTCCTTGTCACTAACAATAACCTTGGGAAACCCATGGAGCTTAAATATATTATTTACATAACTATCTGTGACTTGGATTTCTTTTTCTTTGGATGAAATACTAATGAAATGAGCATATTTTGTTAATATGTCAACGAATACAAATAACTATCATTTCCTTCTGATGTAGAAAGGATGGTGATAAAATCCATGGATACCTTAGACCATTTATGGGATGGAATATGAAGGGGTTGTAGGATACCAGGAATGGAGTGGGTGTGAAAGGTGGAAGGAAGTGTAAGGGAGGCTACGCAAGAGTGTTGGTCACAAGAGAGAAGGGAGATGGGCGTGGGGTAGCGTAGATCATGAGGGAATGGATGAGCGTGTAGTAGGTGGGATGTGCGTAAGGAGTGTGGCGGGAGAGTAGTGGAAATACAGGATGGGATGAAAGGTGTTGCATGCGAGTGGTGAGTGGATAGTATGGAGAATGAATATTGTGTAGTTGAAGAAGAGATGAGATATGAGGATTGAGAGAACACATACAACCCCATGTTCAAAAGATATGATACCAACTTGGAATGTATTTTCCAAAAGATATATTTTATTTGTTGAATTGATGATTTTTACAAGGAGTACAATGAGGCTTTATATAAATCAAGGTTCACCATTAAATGATGTGACCTATCAAGTCGTTCATTAATAAATAACAAATTACTAACTAATTTACTAAGCTATTTTGTTTTATTACAAGTACCTATTAGATTTGTTGTGCCATTTAGATCTTCAAGCAATTAATTCTGAATAATTATTGCAGCAAAAGGGGTATGAAGATACAAACTGAACAAAACAAACCACACATGAAACAGATGAGTGTAGCTCAGGAATTTACAGTATCATTGACATGATTAATTAAATCCGGTGCTACAATAGTTTACATAAAGGAATAATTCGAATGCATTAAGGAGCAATTAGAATATACAAACTAGATCTGACTGTACCTAACTGACTAGCTAACTCATGGTGTCTCAATCAATATTGGAGTCCAACAGATAAACTCCCAGATGTACAACCAACTCATACAATAAGTAATAACTAGTTAACTCATTGCAACTGAGTGTGGTAGGTGGGAAAAGGCAACTACTACACATGCAACCATGCATTAGACATGCATAAATAGCGCTAGCTAAAGTATTGTGATCTAATTGAAAGTAACTGGAAGCTAACTAATACTAACTAGTTCCAACTCCAACTAACTGATGGAGGTTGGTGTTCAGAACTCCTAGTGGCTCCTAAAATGTAGGGATTGGTCTAGGAGGTGCCCAAATTGATGCATGCACATGCAGTAAGTGGCAGTTAACCTCTAGTAGTGTTCCCCACACTCTAGTGACTGGTACATGTGGCCCCATTAGGCCAAGTGGACCTAATGGTACTAGTGGACCCAAACAATTAATTAAGGTTCCCAAGTTAGGCTAAATATTCTAAATAGAAAGTATGGTCAAGGGAGGATTAATAATCCTAACAGTATCTTCTGAGTACCATTCCACATAGTATTCCAATGAATCTTCACTAATAGAACCTGAGCTGGAAGATTTAGAGGATCTCCACATATGACCCACCCCCCTACATTTTGTGCATCGAAAAGGGATGCCCCAATAATCCAATGCTTGATAGAACCTTCTATCCCACCATTCAATCTCAATCCCATACAAAAATCCTTTTGTGATGTCAATTTACACAAGAATTTGACCCATCCTTTTATCCAAACCCTTTAATACCTCCTCCCCTACATGAAGAAACCTCCTGAGATGGTTCTAAATTGTCTCAAAAATATTCCTAGTTCCATATACACAATGGGAAGTTTGGAAAGAGCACCAACATATGACGAAACCTAATATTATTCATGCATGGGTCAAATGCTAAATGCCACTTCTTCATCATTAAACTATCGTGGCCCTTCAACCAATTCCTTCCCAAAACTATAGAGGCATGTTCTGCTTGCTGGAAAGTGAAGCCATACCGACCCATGTATAAAAATGATATTTCTGGGTTGTAACCAAAGAGAGGTTTCCAAACTTTTTCAACCCACCCCGTTATATCACTGTGGTGCATGGCCTTATAACTTAACTGTCCTACTAGCGTAGTGAGAGAAAGTACATCCATATGTTCCAGTCTGAGGTAATGCCCTAGAACCATCTTGTGGCCATTAACCCTCAAATTCCATTTTTTTTTATATTACCTCTCCCCAAAGTCAGGTATGGAACCCTCATCTTCTGTTTCTTCTGTTTGGTTCAATGCAAATATTTCCAATCATATCTCCAATACCACTACCCCCACCTGGAAACCCTCCGTCCAGAAGAAAATAGACTTCATCCTTTTCACCTGATACCTCTATAGTGATAAGAGTGGCTTGTGGATGCAACCTATCTCCAAATCCCCTATCAATTGTATCCCACACCTATCACAATGTTGTTGGTAGTATATCTCCCAATACACCTCATCTGAGTGCAAGAAACCCTCCCTCTTTGACCTCTCATTCAATGCCACGTCCTCCTCCATTACTTGCTGCTCAAAACCCCTATCACTAGGCTCCATGTTCTGGCTTCAACTACAATGGTCCAAAGAACAACCTAGTATATTCTAGAAACTTAACCCATAAAAGATAAACCCTATTAACTTAGAGACTCTGTCACATGTCCCCATGTAGGAAATACCAAGATATCCCATGTATAAACTAGAGATTAAAACAATCCTTCACTCCACTATCTGGTAGAAGATCCCACACCAAAGAAAACTAGCTTAAAACTCAAACATGAGATAAAAACATGCGTGCAAACCTGAAACATCTACTAGAAGGTGGAAAATCAAACCCTAGTGCCATATGCCCATGCTCTCCATTCACAAAATCCTAGACTCCACGATTTTATGGGGCACCTTTGCAATTTAAATAGAAATCCAAATTTGAATATGGATATGAGGGAAGGAATTTTTTGTTTTTAAATTTTATTTCATATTTTCTTAAATGATCGCTTGACACATAAGTTAGGTTTGCCTTGAAAAATAATTCATCCTACACATAGTGAAAAGTTGAATATAAAGGTAGTGAAAAGACAAATATTAAACCTTCATTCACCTACAAACTAGTATGTAACAGTTTGATCTAGTACATAGAAGAATATGAAGAAAATAATAATAATAATTCATATCAAATAAGAGCCACGTGAAATTTCTTTGAACCGGTATGAAATATTAGAATTTTTTATTTTTTATTTTTTTTTATTTTTTTTTCTGAACTTTGTTATTTTGTACAGAGAGAAGCGAGGTGTTCTCCAATTAAGTATGGGGGAGATCCTCTCATGTTAGCGAAGTTATGCTAGCCGACATTTAAAAATTATGTTAGCAGGCATTTAAAAAATAAAAAATGAAAAATATAAATTACATATCGACTTAAATAATAATAAAAAAATCAAACTAGCATAAATCCATTTTAAACTCGGATCTATCAAATATAGAGAGGCATTAACATTGTAAAAAAATGTGTACCTTAAGAAATTGGATCTCTCTCCTTGATCGCTCTGAGTGCTTGATAGATCTGAGTTTAAAATGGATCTATGCAGATGTTGTCACATGACTTAAGGTAACAGGTAACTTCATGTACCAAAAATAAAAAGTATTTAAAAAAATTCACTTAGGTTAATAAATAAATAAAAGTAAAACCAAATAAAAAATAGTTAAAAAATCCACATCTGCTCATAAAATACAAATTTAAAACAAAATAAAAAGTCATTAAAAAAATCCATGTTAGTTAATAAAATTAAAAAAAAAAACATAAAGAGAGATCAAATTTTCTTAGGTGTCAATTGTTAATATACCTGTAAAAAATTTAAGATTAAAAAAAATACACCTTAAAAAATTAAATATCTCTTAGTGCTTGATAGCTCGAGATTTAAAATGGATCCATGTAATTTTAACAAACCAAGCCATATAAACTAGACCATGTTATATATAAATTATTTACACCAATCAAATTTTAACATCTTTTCCGAGATTTAAAATAAATCTATGTAATTTTAACAAAACCAAGCCACATAAACTAGACCATGTCATGTATAAATTATTTACACCATTCAAACTTTAGCATCTTTTCCGAGCCATTAACTTCTAGAAAAGTAAAGATAGCTACAACTATATTAACAGCTACAAATGTACAACCATTTGGCCCTAAGTAAGTCTCAATTGGTGGTGGAGTGGATTGCACCTGCTTGATTTATATCTCGAGTAAATTTGTTTGTTTGCATGTGTTTTTAAGTACATGTACATAGATTTTCTATAGAGTCGAAGTGATTTAATTTCTTTTATAATCCTTAGTCATTTGGCATTTCTAAATCCAAAATTGGATTTATTATTTTTATAATCCTTAATCATTTGGCATTTCTAAATCCAAAATTGGATTTAATTTGTTTCATTGGGAGCCAAGCCAGATATGTTTAGATTAATACAAACCTATATACTGAAATGAAATTGAATTATAATTGCATTGCTATTAATGTATGATGCCTAAATGAAATTATTGTGTTATAAATTACATTTGATTTTTATACGTTTTACGAAAAGAAGAATTTAAGATATATCTGCTATTAATGTATGATGCTTAAATAAAATTATTGTGTTATAAATTATATTTGATTTTTATATGTTTTACAAAAAGAAAAATTTAAAATATACCAACATAGATTCATCTTAAACCTAGATTTAGTTTTTTTTTTTTTTTTTATGACTTGAGATTAATTTTTTAAGTACTTTTAATATAATGTTAAGTTTATGACTTAATATCTCCCCATAGAGCACATCACTACTTTCTATACAAAAATTCTTTTTTTTTATTTTACACAACAAAAGCAAGTATTTGTGCCACAAACAGGGATGCAGGTGCTAACACGGTTAGGAGAACGAGGGAGAATTATTAGGCGAGGTGGTGGATGATAGATCTCACTGTTTGCATACTGAAAGCTAACAGTTCGAGGAGGAGAGGGACGAACATAGTTAATATGTTTAGTGAAGCGACTACGAGGAGGATGGTTTGAACTTTGTACTTTGGGGGTGTCTAGAAAGAATGATGGATGATTCATGATGTTGGGTATGAGTATTTAACGGTTGGATTATGATAGGCTTGAGCTTATTTTGATTGCAGATTTTTTTCATTTAATGGGCAAAGAGCAGAGTCAATAGGTGATTTTGTTTTTTGCCTGTTGAATACAAGAAATCTGCAATTAAGATAAAGATAGCCAAATCATTTTATTAGTGTAAAAAATGTTTCTATTTATGATTAAACTCGTCTTTAACAAGCTTTATTTTATTAAATAGTTCTCTGGTTAACCATATCCGTTAGTATATATGGATGGTTGGGTTAGTTTTCTATAATTTTCTATTTATTTGCTTTATTTGTTTTTTAATACAATAACTATTTTAGAATTATTTTAGTGTTAGTAAACACAATAACTATTTCAAACTTCATAAGTACAATAACGATTTCATTTAAATATTTATTTCAATTTTTGTAAATGCAATAATTGTTTCAATCATATAACTATTGTGAATAAAAAATTGTTATTTTTAAATTGATTTACTATTTTATTTACAATACTTATTTCAATTTTTATAAATATAACAATTGTTTCAATCACAATAACTTATTAAAAAAACATTGTTGTCTTTTAAATTAATTTAAAATTTTATTTTTGACATAATAATAACATAAATACAACATTTAAAATATAATGAAAATTATATTTTGTTAAATTAGTATAGAAGTGTCTTCTTTATTGTTGTTACATTGTCACCTTAGAATCTCCAGTTTTGTAGTTCATTTTAGGTATTAACATAAAATAAAAATAATAAAGTTTATTAATGTTAAAAAATTAATACATTATATTGTTTAATTATTTTTTGACATTTTAATGAAACTTAAATTAGTATTTGCATCTAGAGGTGCAAAGGAAGGCCAGAAGGTAAAAATATTGAGTCTTTCCGCAACTGAAGGACTTACCTTGATAATACTTTTGCGAGTACTACTGATCGGACTTACAACTAAAGTTTTACCTCAAGATATTCATGAATAAATACATCAATGACATCCACGATTAGAGAATCAACATATCTCTCTCCCCTCCCTCCTCTCTCCGCACCCTCTCCCCCTTCTCTCTCCCTCTCCCTCTCCCCCCCCCCCCCCCCCCCCCCCCTCTCACCCTCTCACTCCCCCTACCCCCCCCCCCCCCCCCCCCCCCCTCTATAAAATACCCAAAAACTGGAAAATACATATTTATTATTTATTCATCAAAACATTATGTTAAATTTATTTTCTTTTAAGAGCCGTAATTTATTGTAAACAAAGTTATCTTACTCAACTGAAAAACTATTAATGAAACCCTAGAAACCTTTTATGAGGAAAAAGTCAAATAGAAATATTTGTCATAGATATTAAATACTAGTAAGTCTTACTTCAGTAACTTAAAACCCTAACCGCATCTTGTTAATAAAACGAAAGGATTACTTCCATAATCATTTCTATTAACCTAAGATGAAATTAAGGTGGAAACTTAAAACCGAACTTAATTAATAAAGTTTAGGGTAAAACCCCACTAAAATGTTACAACATGTATTTTGGAATAGGATTTAATAATATGTTCTAAAACTACACACACCTAACAAAGTAAAACAAATTACCATGACATAAGAACCACATTAAGGAGCAGAAAGAAACAAATAATAAAAAAATAATAATAATAAAAATGGGGTTTATGGTCATTTTACAACTAGATCTTGCACTGAGCTCAAATCCCAACTAGCAGGGTTCGACTCTTGGCCTCGAAGCTAGAAAATAGAGAAACTACAACACCGTCATTACCGAATAATCTATAAGAACATACTCTATAAGTTAACCATGAAGATACAAGGGAAGGTAATTTATTTATCCAAATACTGTCGAGAAACTTAACAACAAGTATGGCTTAGTTAATAATGACCACGATAGCTTATTACAATTGTGCCTCCCTAAAATTTTGTTAAGAAGAATAAAAAAATATATGAATATATTAAATGTTGTTTCAACAAAATGAACCAGATGAAATGTAAGGACTTTAACCATGATTTTGGATACAGTAAATAAAATTTTAACCCATACAACCCTCTTGGATCAACAAAGCTGAGAAATATGTTTAACTATATTGAATAGCAACTGTATAAATATTTTGTTATATATCTTTCCATGAAGGTAACAAATTACAAAAAAAAAATTGCTACAGAAGGCTGAGACTTTAGAGAATCCTTTTTGCCCAACACAAATAACAAGATTAGAGGCTCGCGACCACTTTAATAAGATAACCAGTCCAAACCCGGGTGGATCAGATCTTGCTTACAGTCTGTAATACAAAGATAACCTTCCAAAATGTAAAATGGAAGTTTAATAAACCTCACTATGTTCATTTAGAAATTAACAAGGTTCTTATTAACACATTTTTTAGACAGAGATATATTATCCAAATCCCTACAATTCATGTTGTTTTATAAAAGCTTCAAAACCTTCAAAGATGCCAGGGTAATATAACGTTCACAATAGTCTCACTCTTTAAATTAAACAAAATTTTAATATACAAGAATAATGCAAGTTTGATTTCTATATCGAACCGAGAATAAAGAGAACCAACACCATAAATACTTATCGCAGGACCATCTCTTCCAAGAGTTGTGCGAAGGAGTGATAAAGGTATTATGAGTAATGCTAAAGAGTGGCAGCTAGTTTTGATTTCCATTCCCGATTTTTGCACCTGTAATGGAAGTTAAGCCGTGAATACGAAAAGATAGTTGAATAAGAAAAATGGTCTTATTTGTGTGTAGTATAAAGACTGCTAGTGTAAAGAAAACTTGCCAATTGGTACTTCAAGAACCAAAACCACCCAAGTATCAGCAAAACGAGAGTTTTGAACTATCTCTGTGAACAAAACAATCTGGAAAGGTACGGGTGACTGGGTTCCATGGGGGCTTCACTTGTTTACCAATATCTTATCACGTTAGTTCATATTGTGGGTTTTAAAATTATTAAAAATTGAACCAATATACTGTAGGTATTGGGGGGATGAGGGGTTTAAGCTGGGGGTGGGTAGGGTGGTTTATAAGGATTGAGGTATAAAAAGGGGTGGGGAGGAGGTTTTAAGTATTGTGAGGGGGTTTCAACAAAAAGAGTTTCGGTCAATATCTCTGGAAATTAAGGGTATTCTTTAATATCCCACGATCGCACGTGCTATGTGAGATGTTCACTAAGTGAAGTCCTCGTGCTGGGTTCAAAGCCCCTCCATATCTGTTGAATAAGGAGGAATGTTTTTCAGAGCCAAACTATCCAGGAGCAACAGGTAGAATGGAATGTGAAGAAGAGAACAAAACAATAATGCCATCAATGGATTGGCATGGTTGTCAAAGAACATTAAAAACTTAGGGTTTTTACAACACCTGAATTGCAGACAGCTGGAATGTACTTACTAATCACATGACTCAAGTTATAGAAAATATTAATTTGTCCTTACCTTTGGATATCAGCTTTAAATTTAATTGTACAACACATTGAAAACTTAAAGTTAGCCTTATTACCACCTTGGAGTTTGAAGCCTGGTTTTAATTTCTTAATAAATTTTAATTGGCTCGTATGATAACCTTACTATCCTTAGGGTATAATTTATCCACCTTGATAAAATAGATAACATACCTCAATGGAGCTTGGGACTTCTAAGTATTTTGCATTCTGGATTATAAGCTCGAGACCTTAGGAATGTTTGGTATTGGAACCAGTACAAAGGTTGTTATTTAAATGACAATGTCAAGATACCTGCAAGCCACAAATCATAGAAAGAAGATAATGCTTTAGTCAATAACACTAAGTAAAACCTTTAATTCCTCCCTTGTACAACTCCGGATAGAAGTAAACAACAATCTACTACTACTAAATTGCTTGCAACTACAGATTAAGTTAGATCATCAATCGAGAAAGAAATTAAGGATTCAATAAGCTTGAGTATTAATATCTCTTAGTTTTCATTATATAGTAAATCCTAGTTTCACTTGCAACAATAACAATTTTTTTTTGGGTGAATTTTTAGAGAATGTTACAAGTGGTATCAGAGCGAGGTTCCAACACTAGGCCTGATAGTCTCACTCGCTTATAAGGAAAACAACGTACTAATTTTATTTTTGTATTTATTTTTGTCCAGAAATATAAAAAATTGTTTTGCAGAAAATGGAGAATGTCGAATCCTCTGTCGAGAATGGTTCTCAATCTCAACACATTAATCTTGAGAACCTGTATGTAGATTTAAACAATTATGAGATATTACAGACAGTCA
The DNA here is from genome assembly GCA_001517045.1 of Pseudotsuga menziesii. Taxonomy (NCBI): domain Eukaryota; kingdom Viridiplantae; phylum Streptophyta; class Pinopsida; order Pinales; family Pinaceae; genus Pseudotsuga; species Pseudotsuga menziesii. The sequence continues at coordinate 86,161 of LPNX010639053.1, forward strand.
GAGACCTAAAGGATGAGCTACAAAGTGAAAGGGGATAAACAAAGAATTGTAGAATTAAATGAATATCGTTTGGAAAAAATGAATAAGCATGAGAAAGATAAAATAGGTGTTATCAAAATTGATTGACACATCCTATAAACAGAAAGGGAAAAGGGGAAAGTATCCTGATAGGGAATCTTCCTCAGATATTAAACCAAGTTCACATAAGGAAAGATATAAATACATAAGTGACAGCAGTGAGAGGGACGAAAAACTAAGAAAAAAGAAATATAAACCCTACGAAGAGATTTCTGAAGAACTCAAGAAAATAAAACCTCCCATGTTCAATCGGGAAGCATATAAAGGAGAGGAAGTAGCCTCCTGGTTTCCAGGCATGAAGAAATACTTCCAAATCTACAATTACTTTGACAGATTAAAGGCCAGAGTGGCTATTTAAAACTTGACCAAGAAATTCGACAAATGGTGGCAAGATATTAAGAGGGTCAACAATCTGAAGGAGAAGTACTTGAATTGGAGGGTTTTCAAGAAGTACTTCAAGAGAAGGTTTATGTCTGAACAATATTATGAGGACAGAGCCAAGGAATTTTATGACTTGAAACTCGGTTCCATGTCTATGAAGGAGTTGAGCAACAAGTTCTTAAGTCTACTGAGGTACGTACCATACATAATAGATGAAAATCCAAAAATTCAATAGTTTCTGAGATGTTTACATGCTAGCTTCAAGGAGAGGATTGAGTTTGAAAATCCAAGAACCTTAGACGAAGCTATGAGGAAGGAAGAATTTTGTTATGAACAAGGTAAGAAAAGAGAAAGTCTACCAAATTGAAAGACTAAAAAGACTAGTCAATTTGATCAAATGAGAAGAGGATTAAAGTCAAACAAGATTTTTGGAAGTAAAATCCAGAACTTCTCCAAAAACAACTACCAGAAAACTGATTTTAAGAACAAGGTAGCTCAGAATATTGCATCATCAAAGGGAAGATATTTATCTAACAATTTTGTTAGAAGTACTGGACAACGTGAACCTGTCAAATGCTGACGATGCCAAGGACCACACTACACCAAGTACTGTCCAAACTGGAAGGGAAATACCAACAACATACACACTATACAGAAACTAGAAACAATTGGGGATGTGTCCAATGAGATGCACAAGATCAATGCAGCATTGGAAAACCGACAGGCAGATCACCAAACCTCTATGGTCGAAGTACAATGTATGATCCAATATTTCTTTGTTTTGATCTTAATTGACCCATGAGCTAGTATTAGTTATATATCTCCTAGCATAGTGGAAAAGTGTAAATTACCTTTAAAGAAATTTGATAAATCATGGCTAGTTCAACTAGCCACAGGAACTAAACGAAAGGTAGTAAACTATGTTGAAAGCTATAATTTGATGATGGATCAGTTTGAAACTCAGGTAAAGTTAAATGTATTACCTTTAGGATCTTACGATATTCTCATATGAATGGATTGGCTCAAGAAACATCAAGTAATTTTAAATTTCTTTCAAAAGAGTTATACTTGTTTAAATAAGGAAGGAGAAAGAACTACGATTGTAGGAATTCCTAGAAAAATGTTTGTTAGACAAATTTTAGCCTTACAGATGAAAAAGGTTGCAAATTTTTTGTTGTGCATGTTATAAATAATGAACAAGTTAATAATGAAAATAAACCAGGATTCAAGGATATCCCGATCCTGTAGGATTTCATGGATGTATTCCCTGAAGAAATTCCAGGATTCCCACCTAAACGAGATCTAGACTTTAAAATTGAGTTAGTACCCGGAGCGGTACCTAATTCAAAATATCCCTACTGGATGAACATCTCAGAGCTGAATGAACTTAAATTACAATTGCAAGAGTTAATAGATAAACATTACATAAGACCCAGTGTATCTCCTTGGGGAGCAATGATCAGGGATGATTTTAAGGAACCATACTTATTTAAAAGTGTATAAATGTTGGCGAATATTACCAATTCTTAAAACGCAAACTATAAAATGATTGCCGATATTTTTCAAAAAATATTTTAATTTCCAAGGATTTTATATCATTTATATAATAATTTGGTGGGTGAAAAATTTTTACCCCATTAAAATTGGGCAAAACAGGGCTTCAAAAAATGCAAAATGGCGAATCTTTTTTGGGAGAAAAACATGGAAAAATAGCCCACTGGGCTAAAATTCGCCCCTAAAATTATTTGTGGCAACGATCCTTTTTTTTTTTAAAAGAAAGAGGGTACTCTATGTCTATGCATAGAATATCATCAACTTAATAAAATGATAATTAAGAACATATATCCTCTACCCTGCATCAACGATCTATTTGATCAGATACATAGAGCGACAATATTCTCTAAAATTGACTTAAGGTCCTATTATCACTAAGTTAGAATTAAAGATGAAGACATCTTTAAAACTGCTTTCCAAATGAGGTACATGCATTATAAATTCGTAGTTATGCCCTTCCGGGATAACCAATGCACCGACAACCTTTGTGTGCCTAATGAATAGTGTTCTAAGTAAGTAATTAGACAAATTTGTAGTCGTCTTTATAGATGACATATTAATTTATTCTAAAACAAAAAAAAGAGCATGACGAACACCTAAACATTTTGCAACTGTAAAGAGAACAACAGTTATATGATAAGTTTAGTAAATGTGATTTTTACAAAGATAAAATACAATATTTAGGGTACATGATATCCGAAGAAGAGGTATCAGTGGACCCAGATAAAATCAAAGCTATTATTGATAGGCATGTTCCTAAAGACATAACTGATGTATGATCCTTTATGGGGATAACATGGTACTACAGAAAGTTTATTGAAGGGTTTTCAAGAATTGCAAACCCTATAACTTCATTACAGAAAAATGGTAAGAAATTCATTTGGGATCAGAAGTGCGAAGACAATTTTAATAAACTAAAAACATTACTAACTACTGCACCCATCCTAAAAATAGCAGACCCAAATAAAGACTTTGTCGTATGCACTGATGCATGCAACGAAGGCTTGGGAGGGGTGTTGACTTAGGAAGGTCATGCAATTGCATATGAATCAACAAAATTAAAAATCCACAAAAAGAACTATGCAACTTATGATTTAGAGTTAGATGCAGTAATTCACGCTTTAAAAATGTGGCGTCATCACTTAATAGATAAAATATTTCTGCTAATGTCTGATAACATAAGTCTAAACTATTTGTTTGATCAACAAAATCTAAATGAAAGGAAAGCTAGATGCCTAGCTTTCCTTGGCGAATATGATTTTGAGATAAGCATATTAAAGGGAAAGAAAACAAAGTGGTTGATGCCTTGAGAAGAAATGTTGTAACAAGTTTTGTAGCTGCCATTAGCAGCTATAAAACTGAATTGGAAGATAAATTGAAGGAAGGAATAAGGCAGGATCTAGAATCTCAGAATTTAAAAGAAAAGATAATTCAAAATACATCTGAAAATGTAATTACAGATTATAGTTTTAATGAACAAGGGTTAATACTATTTAAAAGTAGATTGTATGTACCAAATATATCTGAAGTTAAGTTGTTGATTTTAAAAGAAATTCATAAAAGTCCATATTCTGGACATCCAGGGTATCATAAAATGATCACCATGTTAAGAAAAGAATACTTTTGGCCTAACATGCAAAATGAGGTTGCTGAATTGTTAGCTAGGTGTATTGAATGTTAGCAAGTTAAGGCTGAACATCAACACCAAACAGGCTTGTTACAACCATTACCAATACCAAATTGGAAGTGGGAAGTCATAAGCTTTGACTTTGTAACTAGGCTACCTAAAAACAAAAAACAAAATGATTCTATAATGGTGGTTGTAGATAAGTTAAGCAAAGCAGCACACTTTATTCCTATTAAAACAACTCATTCAGTTGCAAATATTGCTGATATTTTTATGAAAGAATTTTTTTTCGTCTGCATGGAATTCCAAAGGTAATTATTTCTGATCGAGATCCTAAATTTACCGAAAATTTTTAGAAAAATTTATTTAAAGGATTAGACATTAAAATAAATTTTAGTACTACTTACCATCCGCAAATGGATGGGTAGACAGAAAGGGTTAATAAGGTACTAGAAGATATGCTGTGAATGTATGTTAGTGATTATCCCAAGAAGTGGGAAGACTATTTGCATCTAGTTGAATTTGCTTATAACAAC
>LPNX010639053.1:90508-101077 GCA_001517045.1 Pseudotsuga menziesii
CTGATCTTAAGAGAACACCGAAGGAGTTCCAAGTCTGTGAGCATGTGTTTGTTAAGGTTAAACCAAGAAAAAGCTCTTTTAAATTAGGGATTTGTGCTAAATTAGCACCTAGGTATTGCAGACCATTCGAGATATTGGAAAGAGTGGGTTAGGTATCTTAACAATTATCGTTGCCACCTAATATTAAAATACATAACGTTTTTCACATATCTATTTTGAAAAAGTATATACATGATGCTACTGATGTGATTGACTGAAATTTGATTCAGGTAGAACCATAAGGAGATTTTCTGGTGGAACCGGATTGTATTCTCAACAGGAGGGAAATTTTTCTCTGGAATCACACCATTTGACAGGTAAAGGTTCAGTGGAAACACCTCAATCCAGATGAAGTGACTTGGGAACTGGAGATCGATATGCGGGTGGCATATCCAACTCTGTTCAGAGAAGACTTAGAATAACTTAAGCAACATTGAGGACGATCTTGAGATTAAGGGGGGGTGTTTGTAACATACCCAAAAACTAGAAAATAAATATTTATTATTTATTTAGCAAAACATTATGTTAAATTTATTTTCTTTTAAGAGCCGTAATTTATTGTAAACAAAGTTATCTTACTCAACTGAAAATTGATTAATGAAACCCTAGAAACTTTTTATGGGGAAAAAGTCAAATATAAATATTTGGCATAGATATTAAATACCAATAAGTCTTACTTCATTAACTTAAAACCCTAACCGCATCTTGTTAATAAAATAAAAGGATTACTTCCATAATCATTTTTATTAACCTAAGATGAAATTAAGGCAGAGACTTATAACTGAACTTAATTAATAAATTCTAGGGTAAAACCCCACTAAAATGTTACAACATGTATTTTGGAATAGGATTTAATAATCTGTTCTAAAACTACATAGAACTAACAAAGTAAAACAAACTACCGTAACATAAGAGCCATATTAAAGAGAAGAAAGAAACAAATAATAAACAAAATTAATAATAACAATAATAATAATAATAATAATAATGGGGTTTATGGTCATTTTACAACCATAGCTTGGACTGAACTCAAATCCCAATTAGTAGGGTTCAACTCTTGCCCTCGAAGCTAGAAAACAAGAAACTACAAAACCCTCATGGCCGAATAATATATAAGAACATACTATATGAGTTAACTGTGAAGATACAAGGGAAGGTAATTTATTTATCCAAATACTTCCGAGAAACTTAACAGCAAGTATGGCTTAGTTAATAACGACCACGATAGCTTATTACAATTGTGCCTCCCTAAACTTTTGTTAGGAAGAATAAAAAAATATTAGAATATATTAAATGTTGTTTCAGCAAAATGAACCAGATGAAATGTAAGGAATTTAACCACGATTTTGGATATATTAAATAAAATTTTAACCCATACAACCCTCTCGGGTCAACAAAGCTGAGAAATACGTTTAACTATATTGAATAGCAACTGTATAAATATTTTGTTATATATCTTTCCATGAAGGTAAAAAATTGCAAAAAAAAATAATGCTATAGAAGACCAAGACTTTAGAGAATCCTTTTCGCCCAACACAAATAACAAGATTAGAGGCTCACGACCACTTTAATAAGATAACCAGTCCAAACCCTGGTGGATTTGATCTTGCTTACAGTCCGTAATACAAAGATAACCTTCCAGAATGCAAAATGGAAGTTTAATAAACCTTACTCTGTTCATTTAGAAATTAACAAGGTTCTAATTAACAAAAAGTTTTAGAAATAGATATATTATCCAAATCCCTACGAGTCATGAAGCTTCAAAACCTTCAGAAGATGCCAGGGTAATATAAACATTCGCAATAGTCTCACTCTTTAAATTAAATGAAAGTTTAAGATACAAGAATAATCCAAGTTTGATTTCCATATTGAACTGAGAATAAAGAGAACCAACACCATAAAGGCTTATCACATGACCATCTCTTCCAAGAGTTGTGCGAAGGAGTGAGAAAGGTTTTACGAGTAATGGTGAAGAGTGACATCCAATTTTGATTTCTATTCCCAATTTTTGCAACTGTAAAAATGTACAATAATGGAAGTTAAGCTGTGAATACAAAAATATAGTTGAATAATAAAAAGGGTCTTATTTTTGTGTAGTATAAAGACTGCTAGTGTAAAGAAAACTTACCAACTGGTAATTCAAGAACCAAAACCACCCAAGTATCAGTAGAACGAGAGTTTTGAACCGTCTCTGTGAACAAAGCAATTTGGAAAGGTATGGGTGACCAAGTTCAAAGCCCCTCCATCTCTGTTGGATAAGGAGGAATGTCTTACAAAGACAAACTATCGAGGAGCAATAGGTAGAATGGAATGGGACAAAGAGAACAAAATGATAATGCCATCAAAGGATTGGCATGGTTGTGAAAGAACATTAAAAACTTAGGGTTTTTGCAACACCTTAATTGTAGATAGCTGGAATGCACTTAATAATCACACGACTCAAGTTATAGAAAATCTTAATTTGTCCTTACCTTTGGATATCAGCTTTAAATTTAATTGTACAACACATTGAAAACTTAAAGTTAGCCTTATTACCACCTTGGAGTTTGAAGCTTGGTTTTAATTTATTAATAAATTTTAATTGGCTCGTATGATAACCTTACTATCCTTAGGGTATCATTTATGTGCCTTGATAAAATAGATAACATACCTCAATGGAGCTTGGGACTTTTAAGTATTTCGAATTTTGGATTATAATCTTGAGCCCTTAGGAATGTTTGGTATTGGAACCATTACAAAGGTTGCTATTTAAATGGCAATGTCAAGATACCTGCAAGCCACACATCGTAGAAATAAGATACATGCTTTAGTCAATAAGACTAAGTAAAACCTTTAATTCCTCCCTTGTACAACTCCAGATAGAAGTAAACAACAATCTACTACTACTAATCTTCTTGCGACTACAGATTAAGTTAGATCATCAATTGAGCAAGAAATTAAGGATTCAATTACCTTACATTAAAGATACTTGATGAAAGCAGCCTGAGTATTAGCATCTCTTCGTTTTCGTTATATAGTAAATCATAGTTTCACTTGCAGCAATAATTTTTTTTTCGGGGTGAATTTTTAGGGAATGTTACAAGTGGCATCAGAGTGAGGTTCCAACACTAGGCCTGATAGGCTCACTTGCTTATAAGGAAAACACCATACTAAATTTATTTTTCTCTAGAAAAATAAAAATATGTTTTGCAGAAAAAGGAGAATGCCGAAGCCTTCGCTAAGAATGGTTCTCTATCTCAACACAGTAATCCTGATAATGTGCATGCATATTTGAACAATTCTGAGATATTACAAAAAGTCAGAGACCTAAAGGATGGGATACAAACTGTGAAATAGGATAGCCAAAGAATTTCAGAATTAAATGAATATCTTTTGGACAAAATGAATAAACAAGAGAAAGATAAAAGAGGTGTTATCGAAACTTATTCTGACATATCCTATCATCATAAAGGGAAAAGGGGAAAAGTATCCTGATAGCAAATCTTCCTTAGAGATTAAACCAAAGTCACGTAAAAAAAGACATAGATACATAAGTGATAGCAGTGGGAGTGACAAAAAACCAAGAAAAAATAAATATAAACCCTACGAAGAGATTTCTGGATAATTCAAGAAAATAAAACCTCCCATGTTCAATGGGGAAGCAGAGAAAGGAGAAGAAGCAGAAGCCTCGCTGTCGGGCATGAAGAAATACTTCCAAATCTACAATTACTTTGAAAGATTAAAGTTCATAATGGCTATTTACAACTTGACCGAGAAAGTCGACATATGGTGGCAAGAAGAGGGTCAAGAATCTCAAGGAGAAGTACTTGACTTGGAGGGTTTTCAAGAAGTACTTCAAGAGAAGGTTTCTGTTCGAACAATATTATGAGGATAGAGACAAGGAATTTTATGACTTAAAACTTGGTTCCATCTCTATGAAGGAATTGAACAACAAGCTCTTAATTCTACCGAGGTACGTACCATACATAATAGATGAAAAGCCAAAAATTCAACGATTTCTGAGATGTTTACCTACTAGATTCAACGGTAGGATTGAGTTGGACAATCCAAAAACCTTATAAGAAGCTATGAGGAAGGCATAATTATGTTATGAACAAGGAAAGAAAAGAGAAAGTCTACCAAGTTGGAAGACTAAAAAGACTAGTCAATTTGATCAAAGGAGAAGGGGATTCAAATCAAATAAGAGTTTTGGAAGTAAAACCCAGAACTTCTCCAAAAAAAACTACCGAAAAACTGAGTTTAAGAATAAGGTACCTCAGAATATTGCATCATGAAAAGGGAGAGATTTATTTAACAATTTTGTTACAAGTACTGAACAACGAGAACCTATCAAATTATCGGAATGCCAAGGACCACACTATGCTAAGTACTGTCCAAACCGGAAGGGAAATACCAACAACATACACACTATACAGGAAACAAAAGCAGTTGTGGATGTGGCCAATTAGATGCATAGGATCAATGCAGCACTGGAAAACCTACAGGCAGATCACCAGACCTCTATGGTCAAAGTAAAAGGTATGATCCAAAAATTCTATGTTTCCATCTTAATTGACCCAAGAGCTAGTCTTATTTATATATCTCCTAGCATAGTGGAAAAGTGTAAATTACCTTTAAAAAAATTTGATAAATCATGGCTAGTTCAACTAGCCACATGAACTAAATGAAAGGTAGTAGACTATGTTGAAATTTGTAATTTGATGATGGATTAGTTTGAAACTCAGGTAAATTTAAATGTATTACCTTTAAGATCTTACGATATTCTCATAGGAATGGATTGGTTCGAGAAACATCAAGTAATTTTAAGTTACTTTTGATAGAATTTTACTTGTTTAAATAAGGAAGGAGAAAGAACTACGGTTGTAGGAATTCCCAGAAAAATATCCATTAGACAAATTTCAGCCTTACAGATGAAAAAGCTTGTATGGAAAGGTTGTAAAGTTTTTGTTGTGCATGTTAGAAATAATGAAAATAAACTAGGATTTGAAGATATCCTGATCTTGTAGGATTTCATGGATGTATTCCTGAAAGAAATTCCAGGATTGCTACCTAAACGAGATCTAGACTTTACAATTGAGTTAGTACCCGAAGCGGTACCTAATTCAAAATCTCCCTATCGGATGAACATCTTGGAGCTGAATGAACTTAAATTACAATTTCAAGAGTTAATAGATAGACATTACATAAGACCCAGTGTATCCTCTTGGGGAGCACTGGTCCTTTTTGTTAAAAAGAAATATGGTACTCTATGTCTATGCATAGACTACCGTCAACTTAATAAAATGAAAATTAAGAACATATATCCTTTTCCCTGCATCGACGATGTATTTGATCAGATATGTGGAGTGACAATATTCTCTAAAATTGACTTAAGGTCCTGTTATCACCAAGTTAGAATTAAACATGAAGACATCTTTAAAACTGCTTTCCGGATGAGGTACGGGCATTATGAATTCGTAGTTATGCCCTTTGGGTTGACCAATGCACCGACAACCTTTATGTGCCTAATGAATAGTGTTCTAAGTAAGTAATTAGACAAATTTCTAGTCATCTTTATAAATGACATATTAATTTATTCTAAAACAAGAGAATAGCATGATGAACACCTAAAAATTATTTTGCAAGTGTTAAGAGAACACCAGTTATATGCTAAGTTTAGTAAATGCAATTTTTACAAAGATAAAATACAATATTTAGGGGACATGATATCCGAAGAAGGGATATCAGTGGAACAAGATAAAATCAAAGCTTTTATTGATTGGCCTGTTCCTAAAGACGTAACTGATGTACGATCATTTATGGGGATAAGAGGGTACTACATAAAGTTTATTGAAGGGTTTTCAAGAATTGTGAACCCTATAACTTCATTACAGAAAAGGGTAAGAAATTCATTTGGTATCAAAAGTGTGAAGACAGTTTTAATAAACTAAAAACATTACTAACTACTGCACCCATTCTGAAAATAGCAGACCCAAATAAAGACTTCGCCGTATGCACTGATGCATGCAATGAAGGCTTAGGTGGGGTGCTAACTTAGGAAGGTCATGCAATTGCATATGAATAAAGAACATTAAAAATCCACGAAAAAAACTATGCAACTTATGATTTAGAGTTAGCTGCAATAATTCACGCTTTAAAAATGTGGTGTCATCACTTAATAGGTAAAATATTTATGCTAATGTCCGATAACATAAGTCTAAACTATTTGTTTGATCAACAAATTAATCTAAAAGCAATGCAAGCTAGATGGCTAGCTTTCCTTAGAGAATATGATTTTTAGATCAAGCATATTAAAGGAAAAGAAAACAAAGTGGTTGATGCCTTGAGAAGAAATCTTATAACATTTTGTGTAGCTGCCATTAGAAGCAATAAAACGGACTTGGAAGATAAATTGAAGGAAGGAATAAGGCGAGATCTAGAATATCAGAATTTAAAAGAAAAGATAATTCAGAATACATCTGAAAATGTAATTACAGATTACAGTTTTAATGAACAAGGCTTAATATTGTTTAAAAATACACTGTATGTACCAAATATATCTGAAGTTAAGTTACTGATTTTAAATGAAATTCATAAAAGTTCATAATCTGGACATCCATGGTATCAGAAAATGACCACTATGTTAAGAAAATAATACTTTTGTCCTAACATGAAAAATGAGGTTGTTGAATTTTTAGCTAGGTGTATTGAATGTCAGCAAGTTAAGGCTGAACATCAACACCCAGCAATCCTGTTACAACCATTACCAATACCAAATTGGAAGTGGGAAGTCATAAGCCTTGACTTTGTAACTGGGATACCTAAAAACCAGAAACAAAATGATTCTATAATGGTGGTTGTAGATAAGTTAAGTAAAGAAGCACACTTTATTTCTGTTAAAACAACTCATTCAGCTGCAAATATTGTTGATATTTTTATGAAAGAAATTTTTTGTCTGCATGGAATTCCAAAGGTAATTATTTCTGATCGAGATCCTAAATTTACTGGAAATTTTTGGAAAATTTTATTTAAAGGATCAGAAACTAAATTAAATTTTAGTACTGCTTACCATTCGCAAATGGATGGGTAGATAGAAAGAGTTAATCAGGTGCTAGAAGATATGTTGCGAATGTATGTTAGCGATTATCCCAAGAAGTGGGAAGATTATTTGCATCTAGTTGAATTTGCTAACAACAACCATTATCAAGCCTCAACAAAGCTTAGGGCCTTTTGAGATATTTTATGGTAGAAAGTGTAACGCTCATATTACATGGAATAATCCAGTAGATCGTTTGATGTTAGGACCTAACATGTTAAAAGTATTGGAACTAACTATGAAATGGGTACAAACAAAGTTGAAAACTGCTCAAGATAGGCAAATGAGTCATGTCAATCTTAAGAGAACACTAAAGGAGTTCCAAGTCGGTGAGCATGTGTTTGTTAAGGGTAAACCAAGAAAAATATCTTTTAAATTAGGGAGATGTGCTAAATTAGAACCTAGGTATTGCAGACCATTTGATATATTGGCAAGAGTGGGTCTAGTAGCTTATCAATTAACATTACCACCTAATCTTAAAATACATAATGTTTTTCACATATCTATTTTGAAAAAGTATATACATGATGCTACTCATGTGATTGACTGGAAGTTGATTCAGGTAGAACCAGATTGTATTCTCGACAGGAGGGAATTTTTTCTCTGAAATCACATCATTGGACAGGTAAAGGTGCAGTGGAAACACCTCAGTCCAGATGAAGCGACTTGGGAACTGGAGAGAGATATGCGGGTGGTATATCCAGCTCTTTTCAGAGAAGAGTCGGAATAAATTAAGAAACATCGAGGATGATGTTGAGCTTAAGGGGGGTGTTTGTAACATACCCAAAAACTGGAAAATAAATATTTATTATTTATTCAGCAAAATATTATGTTAAATTTATTTTCTTTTAAGATCCGTAATTTATTGTAAACAAAGTTATCTTACTCAACTAAAAAATGATTAATGAAACCCTAGAAACCTTTTATGGGAAACAATTCAAATAGAAATATTTGTCATAGATATTAGATACCAGTAAGTATTACTTCATTAACTTGAACCCTAACCACATCTTGTTACTAAAACAAAATGATTACTTCCATAATAAATTCTATTAACCTAAGCTAAAATTAAGGCGTATAATTATAACCGAACTTAATTAATAAATTCTAGGGTAATACCCCACTAAAATGTTATAGCATGTATTTTGGAATATGATTTAATAATATATTCTAAAACTACACAGACCTAACAATGTAAAACAAATTACCATAACATACGAACCATATTAAAGAGCAGAAAGAAAAAAATAATAAACAATAATAATAATAATAATAATAATAATAATAATAATAATAATAATAATGGGGTTTATGATCATTTTACAACCAGAGCTTGGATTGAGCTCAAAGTCCAACTAGTAGGGTTCAACTCTTGGCCTTAAAGCTCGAAAATAGAGAAACTACAAAACCCTCATGGCCGAATAATCTATAAGAATGATACTCTATAAGTTAACCGTGAAAATACAAGGGAAGGTAATTTATTTATCCAAATACTGCCGAGAAACTTAACAGCAAGTATGGCTTAGTTAATTACAACCACGATAGCTTATTACAGTTGTGTCTCCCTAAAATTCTATTAGTAAGAATAAAAAATAGATGAATATATTAAATGTTGTTTCAGCAAAATGAACCAGATGCAATGTAAGGACTTTAACCACGATTTTGGATACAATAAATAAAAAATTTACCCATACAACCCTCTTGGGTCAACAAAGCTGAGAAATACGTTTAACTATATTGAATAGTAACTGTATAAATAATTTGTTATATATATTTTCATGAAGTTAACAAATTGCAAAAAAAAAATGCTACAAAAGGCCGAGACTTTAGAGAAGCCTTTTCACCCAACACAAATAACAAGATTAGAGGCTCGCAGCCACTTTAATAATATAACCAGTACAAACCCTGGTGGATCAGATCTTGCTTATAATCTGTAATACAAAGATAACCTTCCAGAATGCAAAATGGAAGTTTAATAAACCTTACTCTGTTCACTTAGAAATTAACTAGGTCCTTATTAACAAAAAAAATTTAGACAGAAACATATTATCCAAATCCCTATGAGTCATGTTGTTTTATACAAGCTTCAAAAATTTCAAAAGATGCCAAGGTAATATAAACGTTCGCAATAGTCTCACTCTTTAAATTAAATGAAAGTTTAAGATACAAGAATAACCCAAGTTTGATTTCCATATTGAACCAAGAATAAAGAGAACCAACACCATAAAGACTTATTGTAGGACCATCTCTTCCAAGAGTTGTGCGAAGGAGTGATAAAGGTCTTACAAGAAATGGTGAAGAGTGACAGCCAGTTTTGATTTCCATTACCGATTTTTGCACCTGTAAACATGTACAATAATGGAATTTAATCCGTGAATATGAAAAGATAGTTGAATAATAAAAAGGGTCTTTTTTGTGTGTAGTATAAAGACTGCTAGCGTAAAGAAAACTTACCAACTGGTACTTCAAGAACCAAAACCACACAAGTATCAGCAGAACGAGAGTTTCGAACCGTCTCTAAGAAAAAAACAATCTGGAAAGGTACGGGTGACCGAGTTCAAAGCCCCTCCATCTCGGTTGGATAAGGATGAATGTTTTGTAGAACCAAACTATCCAGGAGCAATAGGTAGAATGGAATGGGACGAAGAGAACAAAACTATAATGCCATCAAATGCTTGGCATGGTTGTCAAAGAACATTAAAAACTTAGGGTTTTTACAACACATGATTTCCAAACAACTGGAATGCACTTACTAATCACATGACTCAAGTTATAACAAATCTTAATTTGTCCTTACCTTCAGATATCATCTTTGAAGTTGACTGTACAACACATTAAAAACTTAATGTTATCCTTATTACCACCTTGGATTTGAAGCCCGGTTTTAACTTCTTAATAAATTTTAATTGGCTCGTATGATAACCTTACTATCCTTAGGGTATAATTTCTGCGCCTTGATAAAATAGATAACATACCTCAATGGAGCTTGGGACTTTTAAGTATTTCGCATTTTGGATTATAAGCTTGAGCCCTTAGGAATGTTTGGTATTGGAACCAGTACAAAGGTTGCTATTTAAATGGAAATTTCAAGATACCTACAAGCCACACATCATAGAAAGAATATACATGCTTTAGTCAATAAGACTAAGTAAAACCTTTAATTCCTCCCTTGTACAACTTTGTATAGAAGTAAACAACAATCTACTACTACTAAACTTCTTGCGACTACATATTAAGTTAGATCATCAATCGAGCAAGAAATTAAGGATTCAATTACCTTACATTAAAGATACTTGAAGAAAGCGGCTTGAGTATTAACATCTCTTAGTTTTCATTATATAGTAAATCCTACTTTCACTTACAGCAATAATTTATTTATTTTTCTCGGTGAATTTTTAGGGAATATTACACCCTCTCTCTCTCTCTCTCTCCCTTTCTCTCCCCCGCACCCCCGC
>LPNX010639053.1:101182-136898 GCA_001517045.1 Pseudotsuga menziesii
GAACTTCAGAAATGGAGGGACTTTAAACCCTTATAGACAGCAAAATAACTGTCTCAAAATTCTTCCGCACTTCTAATATTTGGTTTTCGCACACTCCTTTTCTCCTTTCCTGGAATGCGAAAATCGAAAATCGAAAACCTCAATTTTCTAATTTTCTAATTTCAACAGTGCCGCACTTTCACCTCCACACTTTCTTTCCACCTTTCCCCTTTCTTTTCAGAAAGCAGAACTCAACTTATCAAAAAAAATTTCGTCCCCTTTTCCACCTCTCCGACTTCTGGCTTCCGCAGTTCGAAAAGCGTAACTCAAATCTTCGACTTTCCAAAAATTGTCTTCTCCTCTTGCTTGGCTTCCACACTTCGGAAAGTTGAACTTGGATATTTGACTTTCGAAAACTTGTCCTCTCCACGTGTTCGACTTATTACTTCCACACTTCTGAAATTTGAACTCGTATTAGTGCTCCAACTTAATTTTTGAAGTAGGTTTTCTGCACTTAAATTCTTCTGCTTCATCGATATTCAGCGGATAACTTCTCGACCATTGATCTATGTTTTAGTGGGGATCTATCCTCAACCATCAGATCTCTGCGGGACGTTTTCTGGCTTTTGATCCTTGTTCAAATGCGGAACTTTGTTTAACTTTGTGGATCTAATTTATTTTACCATGGAATTCGACTGCAACCATTGATCTGTCTCCAAGTGCGAATCTTGGTTTAACTTAAGAGGATCTATCTTCTCTCTGCAGAAGTGAACTTCGAATGTCGATCTTTTCTCAAGATCGATTCCCCATCATCTGATCTGGATGATTTGTTTTAATTTGATGCTTCTTCTGTTTGCAGAATTATTTCTCAGCCATAGATCTAGTTCAACTATGATATCGAGTGTTCAATATGCACAGGATTTAAACCTTATTCTTCATCGATCCTTGCATTGATTGATATCTACAGACCTCGAACCTGCAACAAATCTGCAAACACCCATTTATCATTCATGAAATCATAAATGGATTGTTCACCTCCTTTGATTGATCAGAGAATCTATCAATCAGTCTCTATTTTATTCCCTCTCAGAATCCCTAACTCACACACAAACTTTCAATAATTTTCATTCCTTGTGCTGCTATTTAAAACATTAGCCACTGCTTATTGAATATATTTTTTTATTATCATTGTAGATAGGAACTTTCTGGTGCTATGTATTTAAGGAAAAATCATTTTTTAATCTAACGATGTCTACATTCTTTCAGAATTGAGGTAAGAAGTGTGGAATGGTGCACCATGAGGAGAATGACACTATCCGGCCTCAGTAACATTGAAAAGAACTGGACCAAAAATGATGTAAGGTTTACAAATAAGTTATAGGTTGATTGTTAAGTGTGCCCAAGGAAACGACAGGGTGTTGTTGTTGTTGGTCTCTTGAGCTCTTTATTGTTTCTTCATTTTGAATATATTAGACAGTTTGAGTCTAAGGTTTTATGTATAGGTTCTTCACTACATTGTAATGAATTGTCTTATCCTCTGAAATATTGTTGTCAATAAAACGTTGGTTAAATTGTTTGGAAAACCATGCCAAACTAATACTAAAAGCTCCTTCGCAATTTTTATAGTTCTGGCTGCTCAATGGAGACCGATAAAAAATATAAAATGATAATAATCCTATATGTTACAGAAAACTACATTTATATACAACTAATTTCCCCTTTTACCATACTAGGAAAATAATATTTCGTTAAATAGATACCAATGCAAGAAGAGTGACATAACATACACTATAAATATTAATATATAATATTATAGAATTCATCATTCATTTTGTCCATATTAAATATATCTCAGGTATTTTTGGGGTTGCTTAGGGTTCAGCATGAACATACATGTCATTCGCATATTAAAAAGTTCAAGCTACAAATATGTTGTCTGCACCTTTGCAGGTTTTAAATAAGGTGAAAGATGTTGGAGTTGAAAATATTATCAATGTCATTGTGATTGAAAATCCAAAAAATAGTGACAAAACACAGGAGTTAACCATGGATTTGCATTTGTGAATATGGAAAGTTATAAATATGCTCAAATTGCATTTAAAACAACATTGTAAAAGAGGAATGCTTTTGGGACAGAAAGGCCTATTGAGGTTGCTTGGGCTCAGCCTTTGAATGATATAGATGAAGATGTAATGGCATAGGTATGACTGGATGAATATTTATTGCATTGTTTTTTAAAGATATTTTGTAGATATTGTCTATTGCCAGTTTTGAAAATGTTTTAGCTTTCAATATGTGCTCTACTAATTCCTCTGTATGGTTTTCAACTGTATTGCTTTCTAAAGTGGGAGCTTCCTTTCCTTTGCAGGTAAAGTCAGTATTTATAGGAGGTTTGCTGCCAACATGGAATGAGGAACATGTCAAGGAAAATTTCTGCAATTTTGGTGAGATAGAAAGGGTTGTTGTAATACCCCATTTGCGTTAAAGGGTACATGATGTATATTTTGTAATTAAACATGGTGAGGAGCTAAAGGAAAAAGGCCCACTATCGATTTGGTTGTGTTATGTTTTGGCAATAGTGATCGTTGCCGATGGTATATCGTGTTGTCCGACACATTATAGCTTTGGCATCATGTAAATACGCACATCAATTTAATTAAACCTATAGCCAGCTACGATGGTGCAACGTTGAATGAAAAGGGCATGATTCCCAAGGGTAAGGAGGGGGGATTGCTAAACCGGGACCCCATTGGGAGTTAGCCATGTGTCACCACCCTATTGTTCTGTTGTTAGTTGGAGCAATGATTTACTGGCAAAAATAGCACTACAACACCCATGCCTGCTCTCCCTCTCCACGTCATGCGGATGGTCTTCCCACTAACTAGATCGTGAGTCCGTTCAGTTTATTCACGTAGACTAAGTTAAAAATTACACATTCCATTTTTTGGGGGTTTTCCTTCCTCCTTTCTCGTCGATTGCTAGTCTGTTGTGTTCATCCTCAAGTTCATGCCGAGAATTGATTTCTATGGGTATGATCTTCCTTAGGCGTGTACAGAGAATGGGTTTCCCCCTTTTTCCCTTTGGCAGATTGTGAGATGTTTCCATGGTCTCCTTTGTGAGGGGTTTCCCTCCTATCCAGACAGTGAGTCGTTCTATTCACTCTCCTTACGCACCGGTGGAAAATGGGCATGGTCCTCCTCACACAGAATGCTCTCTTTTGTTTTGGGACTCACGTAGCAAGTTGAAAAGCATGTTCTGTCATCCATGATCTCATGTGAATGAGCCTGCGCGTTCTGTGCGGTGTGTAAGTTCATGCCTGTTCTCCTTATCGATTGTGGCCTACGTCTATGTTTTTCCCTATCCATGTTGGGAGTTGGGCTTCTTCCTATTGCAGACTGTCTAGTTGTTGCCATCGTTTCTTTGTGATATTGGGGCTGTGGTCTTCCCCTGATTTTGGGTTGTTTCTTGGTTGTTGAAGTTATTGGGGATCGTTGCTGAGTTGTTTTGGCCATGCTAGGGCCAAGAACAACTTTAAAGCGTTGTTTGACCTGAACTGTGCTTCATCTTTATGTTTGGGGTTGACACCCTATTGTCTTCATCTTCTTCAGAGAGCTGTGAACTGTTTGTTTTGCTGTGGTATGCAGTGGTTGGTCTTCGGACTATTGAGAGTAGGATTAGAGGCTGTGTATGCTTGAGAAAACTAGTGTTTGAGGTCACCAGCTTAGCATTTAGCCTTTCCTAGCTCCTTGATGGCCTGATAAACCCTACTATGTGGGCTTGGCTGATTTGTGTACCTTGGCTATGTGTAAGCCTACTTTGACCCTTATTCCTTGAGGAATAATCCCCAGCTCGGGGGTGGCAGTGTTGCTGAGAGATTGATGAGCACGCTAGCCTATGGTTGGGTGGAACATTGCAGTGACGTAGCTGGTCTCTGGACGAGTTCTTATTAGATGAGTATTCTTGTCCATTTTACTTCTACAATTATACTATACTGGTTAATGAATATGACGAACATGTGGCATGCTTGAATGAATGTACGTTTGCTTTCGCTATGTATATGAAGGATTATACATCTTAGTATGTATTATGTTTAAGCTTTTTATTTCAGCATTATACTCCTGTTCATGTTCATGGGGCTATTTTCCCGTATGTTTGGTGTTGGTAGCATCCTCTTCGCCGGTCAGAGGGTCGGGGACGTTACAGTGTGGTATTAGAGCTCTGGTTGCAACATGGGCCTCAAAGAGCCATGAAAGATTAGCTAGCAGGGGTAGGTTGCCCTCTGCCCAGCAGAAATCAGAAATGATCAAGAAAATTTGGTTGAAAAATTCTCCAAGTGCCAAACTCGTCGGATCATCAGAGGACTGAGTGGGAACATCCTCCGATATAGCAGAATGCTTAGTTAGAAGACCACCCGATGAGGGAACAACAGAAGGAAATTCATGAAAATTTCTCTAAGTGCCCGTCAGTCGTCGGCGAAGATTAGTGGAAGTTGGAGCTGCAGTTGCAGAGGGAATCAGTCGAAGGCTGCCGAAACGTCGGCTCCCTTTTGTGGAAAAGACCACCCAACATAGACCGTCAGCGATTGACGAAACTTAGTTGTAGGGATCATCGAAATGACGGATCCATAGGGTTAATGATCACCGAAATGACGGTGATGAGTAGTTTTTCGGATTGCCGATACCGTCAATGAAGAAAAAGACAAAGAGAAAATTTTTGGGAAAATTTCTAAGTCGTGAGGCCATCGACGATTGGCGACGTTTAGGTGATGGGATCGCCGATGCTTAGGTGATGGGGTCTCCGAAACATCACCACCGTCGGTGGGGATTAGAATACGAGATCGCCGATAAATAGACAATGAAGTTACCGATGACACATCGGCAGAGGAAAGAGGAATTCAACGAAGATTAGCTAGACGGATTGGAAAAATTTAGAGGATGAATCAGCCAATGCGGCGCCAAGAAAAATTTCAAAAATTTGTCTAAGTGTTGAATCCATCGGCAATCGACAGAAGTTAGATGATGGAACCATCAATGACTACATCAGAAACATTTAGCTAATTACGCGGCCGCCGTTGCGGCTTGATAGTGGACTATCCTTGCTATGGATAGTGGCTTCAACCATCGATTCCGCAAAAGGTAATTGTTTTGACAGCTGATGCGGAGCGGTGAAAAACTGAAGTGATAAGACCATCGATGATCGACGACGATTAGCTGACTGGATTGCCGATGACTAGCTGAGGGAGTAGCCGCAGTGTCGACGAGAATTAGGCGATGAAAATGCCGATGTAGCGACAGGAAAAAGTTGAAAGCACCGAGGAGAAAGAAGGAATTTTGCCAAAATTCTCGTAAGTGTTAAAATCCATAGGCGAAACTTTGTTGACCAGATCATTGATACTGTTGACAAAAATTAAAGGATGGAGTCATCGATGCATCAAAAGACGTCAGCGAACTTTAGTTGTTCGCACCACCGATGTCGTTGGTGGAGAATAGTTGATGGGTTCACTGACACCACGAAAAAGTTTAGTTGATTGCATGCCCGTCGTTGCAGTTGGATAGAGGACTATCCTTTCGACGGATAGAGTCCCCGACCGCCGATGCCGCAGCGGAAAATTTCCAAAATTTTTCCAAGGCATGAGATCATCAGTGATCGGAAAATTTTAGTTGTCGGGATCGCCGATGACTAGAGGAACGGATTGCCGACGAATAGAGGATGAATCTCCCAAAGCCTAGTAAAGTGGATTGACGATTATTAGTTGAAGGAAGAGCTGCAGTTTCGGCAGGGATCTCTTGAAGGCCGCCGAAACATCACTGAAACTTAGTTCTTTGAAGAGCCAATGCCAAGAAGGAGCATTTTCAAAAAAATTCCTAAGTAAAGAAAACATCAGAAAATGATAGGAAATTTGGCCACCGATGAACATCATCGGAAGGATTTAGTTGTTCAGGCATCTACCGTTGTGGCTGTCATGTGAACTATCCTCCCGATGGTTACAGGTTTTAACCGTCGATGGGGTGTGTGGCAGAACCCACAGTTGATTGGTTAGCCGCCGTTGTGGGTGACTATGGAACTAACTGCCCGATGAGTGAGTGGTTAGTTTCTCCAACCACCGATGCCACGGTAAGTAACGTTCCAATCAGCGACACATCAGAGGAAAATTTACTGTTTGATCACCACAATGTCAGAAAGTTTAGAGGCTTGGGTCACCGGTACAGCAGACCCGTTCAGTTTTCGATCGTCAGAAGTTAGTGGATAATTGCTTCGATCCATCGACAGGTTAGTGAACCGCGGACACCACAATGAGAACGCTACTTACCGTTGCGGGCATCTAGAGGACTAAGTGTCTGATGCCACAGTGGGTTGTCATTCCGACCACTGACAAGGTTGTGATCCGCGGAGATTTTAAATGGAATAGACAACTAACCCACCGATATAGTGGAGAAAATTAGACGTTCTAGCTGCTGAATGGGTTACTAACTAACCCAATTTTGACAAAGGAAATTTTTGGGTTTTCAAAGTCGAATTTTCTCAACAAATTCCAACTATTTTTCAGTGGATTTCAGCAGACTGTCAATGGGTTACAGGGCTTAAAAGGAAGAAAATTCTAGGTGGCTGAAGTTCGCATTTCATACCAAAATACATTTGGTAAAAAGAATCATTTTTTAAGCGGTGTGGTTTTCACACCCGAGGTTAGAATGAATCCTATGGACAAGCATTGGAAAGCTTATCCAGCAAGGAACAAGAGAGAGTCACCAGAATGTGAATGCGGAGCAGCGAAGTGCTAGTGATTGCTGAAAGAGAAATGTGCTGCTGTCAATATGGACAAATTCAGGAATTGCATGCCTAGAGGTAGCAAGACCATGAAGTCAAACCAGTTGTTGTATGGAAGAGGAGTTCCATGCAAAAATGAGGGACTTGAAAAGGAAAATTTCCTTAAACCCTATCTTGCTGATTATAACTACATTTTATAAGTTGAAATGTATGAGGATATGCCTTGCATGCATAGGATATTACATGTACATTTATAATGAGCCACTAATGATAATTATTGCTTTGGTGTTGGCATTACTGGAAAAACCAACGACAACATGGACCTGGCTGAATATGTTGTTGATGCCGGAGAATGTAACTAGCAACCATATGAAGAAAGGGACAAGGAAACAAGTTCAGAATCAAAAGTTGGCAAGCAAATTCTGCAATCTCCTGCAAAGGACCAACCAAATTAGTCATGCCAAGGGTATAAGTAGGACCCATGAAGGTAAGGGTTTGATTATAACAAATTACATGAAGTGGTAAAGGTAAGAGATCTCATACCCTATGGATATTTGAATGTTAGACTACATTCATATAGGAAAGTATCATGCCTGTATATGTTGATTGAGCTTAGTAGCCCAAGGAAAGTAAGTACTGATGATCTTGGTTATAGTAATGCATCCTATATGAAGTAGTCATGGTTAGGCCATGCATGGTGTGTTTGAATGCATGGTATTCCCGAATCAATGCAAGGTAGCATCGAGTGGATATGCATTAAAGGATTTTATGAATCTTATAGTTATGCATTGAATGAATGCATATGAAGGGTGTGAGTAACTGATTACGTAAGTATGGGTGCAAGGGTTATGATGCATTGCATGAATGCATTGAGATAATGCATGTGATATTATGAATAACTAATGGCTGAAATGATGAATTGATGACAAATCTGGAACCATTTTAGAGGTTGCTATGGATGCAGGATAGTAAGTGCATGAACAGGGTAGTCATGATCGATTGGCTGCCAAAAATGCTCTATGGAAGGGCAAGGTGGTACAAATGATACGCTTGTGAAGTAAGGAATATCTAAATGTTTCATTTATATTACATAAAGGATGTGAATGTACCCTATAATCTAAAATATGATAATGATTTCTTGAAAAAAATGAGTTTTGGTAATATTGATGTGATTAACAACTGGAAGTAGTGGAATTTTATAAATTTTGAAAATGCTTCAGTGATTGTTGTAGCAATGAAAAGGTTATATGCATCAAGACTCACCAAGTGTTTGGTTGATTGAAGCTCAGGCTTCAGGTAGATTGTTTGGAGCATGGAAAAGTGGGTAAGACCATGACAAAGACCAGAATCTACCATGTGAAAGAGCCAAACCTCTTGAGAAGAGTCTCATGGCTATGATAATAGTTGTATGCATAATGAGTTGTAAATTTGAATTTGTGAATTTTGGATTTAAGAAATTGCTGACAACTACTAATCGCTATTGACTTGCATAAGATTGTGTCAGGAGGACGCATTGTAAGTGGGTATTCATATTATGTTAGTAAGCATGAAATTATAATGGGAATAGCAGTCCTACTTACAAGAGACCCATAAATGAGGATCACCTCATTGCCAAGAAAATCAATTTCTGTAGTAAACAGAGTTGCAAATTCTCATTGAATTTAATTAATAATGCTATTGCTTGGTTATGGAACAATCAAATTTGGGTTGTATTATCAGATAATGATGGACTGTTTGGTTATTTGTTGAATGTGCCAGGGGTACACATTGCAGGAAGTTCATGGGTGATGGCTTGCAGGAGCCAAACTTCATGGGAAGGTTTTCCCTTATCTTGGAAATGGGTTTCAGGTGAAACTCCATTGGACATTTTGGAAATGTCTCAGCTACACTACATGCTTGGTAAGCAACATGGGTGACATGGTATGGTTTATGTCAGTAAGACATGTGTGGATACGAAAGGTAAAGAGGAATTGGGATGACAAACCGAGGGACTGACAACTCAGAGAAGGGAGGCCCCATTCCTCCTTAACGACGAAATACTGCTACAGCAAATGGATAAGTGTTCTGTAACCCTAGCTAAGAATATGCATGTCAAATTGTTAAATTCAATATGAAAAACATGTTTTGATTTTATTTCCATTAGGACTGATTGTTTGAGTATGACTAGGGCCTACATGATACACACCAGACAAGGGTGCACACTTTTTCGATGTCGGATCATGGAAGGGTTTTCCAATATTGATTACACCCTAGGGAGTGGATGCACTCCTGGTGTCTCAATACTTGATAGTGAATGGTGTGAGATATGGTTACAATTTTAGAGCAATAACGCTAACGAATATGCTTATATTGCTTGTGTTGCCAGGATAAGAAAATGTAGTTTACAGTATGGTCTATTGGGTGATATGGAAAATGGTCATTTATTGTTGATATAAGGGCATGTGTTGTTGTTGATGGCCTGATAAACCCAACGAGGGTTGGCTTTCCTGATGATTCATTGTCGATATAAGTATAGGCAATTTGTTGACGGTATGATAAACCCAACGAGGGTTGGCTTGACTGTTCCTGATATACATAAATATAAAAGGATGTTGTGAAGTAGCCTGCGTGCTAACCTAACATCCAAGTCCATAGGCGATCCCAAGGCTTGCAAAGAGAAACAGGATCCTGTGGACCAACGAGGAAACGCACAATACAGATAAGTATTGGATTATTTTGAAATATCTTGCTTATGAATATACATGTGTATATGATTTGGTTATGATGTTTTAAGCTCTTGTTCTAGAGATAACATTAATGAGAATAAACTAAACACGTGAATCTATTTAATGTTTGAATATAGGTATCGCTGGGAGCGAGGACTATGAGAGCATCCTAAGGGTGCATGTGGACATGTGACTGTCCTAAAGAGCTCGGAATGAGCGGTAATGAAAAAGGTGCTAGTAAGACTATGAAGGTCCTAGTAGCTGAGACAAACCATGTGGGGAGGCTCCATGGTTGAGAGGTCTGAAATAGATTGGAGACAATAAGTGTCATGACCAAGAGGGATTGATCCAGCATTCACGGTGAAGTGAAAGAGGCTGAGAGCATGAAAAGCCACAGCGGTGGTGTGGGTTCTAGGATGGAACAAAACAAAGAGGGGAAAAACTCTTGCTGCTCTCTCTTGCCTTTTTTATTATATATATATATACACATATGTGTTTATGCATTGTGAAAAAAAAAGGTTGTTGGATGCATGTATGACTGGAAATAGAATGTGTGTATTTGCTTAAAGTAAATTATGAATGCTGGAATGGTTAATTCCTTGCCCAAGAATGGAGATGAATGAGTTCATGTGCCTGTTGGGAAGGCATGAAAAATATGAAAGTCTCCTTGATAAGACTTGGACTGTCATGCCAATTGGGAAATTAATTGACTGATATTAATGCCTATATTATGCTTGGTCTAACAGAATTTCAATGATGCATTTCACAGGTGAGAAAGGTGAAATCCAGTGGTGCACATTGATTATGGCAGTAGACCCAAATTTGTTGGACTTGGATGGAAGTCTCCTTCAAACAATTTCCAGGACCCAAGAGAATCTTGGAGAGATGCTCAAGATATAGAAAAGGCAGAATGAAATGAACCACCAGATTTTGCAAGACTCTATTGGTTTGCAAAGGGAGGTGAAAAGCTTTCTGGGAGAAATCGGCAAAGGAAAGGAAGGTGAGTCAATGATGGGACATTCATCCAAGCGATCCGTTAAGAAATGGTCCAGGCATGAATACTCAAAATAAATTGAGCAGGTAAAGATGAAGCAGCCAGTGAAATGCTGGGAATGCGGAGGACGTCAGTTATACCGGTACTGTCCAACGAGGGAACATAAAGAGGGCAGCAGCCACAAAGTTTCTAGGCTTTGGGATAAGCCAAGAGCTAAGAACTAGCAAGAGAAGCTCACAGAAGTCGAGGGGCTTGGTCCTAAACATTCAGAGTAGATAATTAAACATGGGACAGGTCTACAAAATTTTGAAATTTTGATGTGCAAATTGTATATGTATTGGAACATCGAGGATGGTGTTATTCCAAGGGGGAGGGGATTGTAATACCCCGGTTTTGACCCCGTTTGCGTTAAAGGGTACATTATGTATATTTTTTAATTAGTCATGGTGAGGAGCTAAAGGAAAAATCCCCACCATCGATTCGGCTATGTTATGTTTCAGCAATAGGGATCGTTGCTGATGGTATATCATGTTGTCTGGCACATTATAGCTTTCGCATCATGTAAATACACACATCAATTTAATTAAACCTATAGCCATCTATGACGGTGCAACGTTGAATGAAAAAGGCATGATTCCCAAGGGTAAGGAGGGGGGATTGCTAAACTGGGACCCCATTGGGAGTTAGCCATGTGTCACCTCCCTATTGTTTTGTTGTTAATTAGGGCAACGACTTGTTGGCAGAAAGACCACTACCACGCCCATGCCTGCTCTCCCTCTCCACATCGTGCAGATGGTTTGCCCACTAACCAAATCATGAGTCTGTTCATTTTCTTCATGCGGACTAAGTTAAAAGTTACAAATTCCATTGTTTAGGGGTTCACATTCCTCCTTTCTCACCAATTGCTAGTCTATTGTGTTCATCCTTAGGTTCACATCGAGAATTGATTTCTCTAGGTATGATCTTCCTCAGTCCTGTACAGAGAATGGATTTCCCCCTTTTTCCCTTCGGCATATTGTGAGATGTTTCTGTGGTCTCCTTTGTGAGGGGTTTCCCTCCTATCCAGATAGTGATTCGTTCTGTTCACTCTCCTTACGCACCAGTGGAAAATGGGCATGGTCCTCCTCACGTAGAATGCTCTCATTTGTTTCGGGACTCACGCAGCAAGTTGAAAAGCATGTTCTGTCATCCATGATCTCATGTGAATGAGCCTACATGTTTTGTGCGGTGTGTAAGTTCATGCCTGTTCTCCTTATCGATTGTGGTCTGCATCTATGTTTTCCCCTATCCATGTTGGGAGTTGGGCTTCTTCCTATTGCAAACTGTGTAGTTGTTGCCATCGTTTCTTTGTGATATTGGGGCTATGGTCTTTCCCTGATTTTGGGTTGTTTCTTGGTTGTTGAGGTTATTGGGGATTGTTGCTGAGTTGTTTTGGCCATGCTAGGGCCAAGAACAACTCTGAAGCATTGTTTGATCTAAACTGTGTTTCACCTTTTTGTTTGGGGTTGTCACCTTGTTGTATTCATCTTCTTCACAAAGCTGTGAACTATTTGTTTTGTTGCGGTATGCAGTGGTTGGTCTTTGGACCATTGAGAGTAGGATTAGAGGCTGGGTATGCTTGAGAAAAATGGTGTTTGAGGTCACCATCTTAGCATTTAGCCTTTCCTAGCTCCTTGACGGCCTAATAAACCCTACTGTGTGGGCTTGGCTGATTTGTGTACCTTGGAAATGTGTAAGCCTGCTTTGACCCTTATTCCTTGAGGAATCATGCCCAGCTCAGGGGTGGCAGTGTTGCTGAGAGATTGATGAGCACGCTGGCCTATGGTTGGGTGGAACGTTGCAGCAACGTAGCTGGTTGCGGGACGAGTTCTTATCAGATGAGTATTCTTGTCCATTTTACTTCTGCAATTATATTTACTGGTTAATGAATATGATGAACATGTGGCATGCTTGAATGAATGTATGTTTGCTTCTTCTATGTATATGAAGGATTATGCATCTTATTATGTATTATGTTTAAGCTTTTTATTTCAACATTATATGCCTGTTCATGTTCATGGGGCTATTTTCCCGTATGTTTGGTGTTGGTAGCATCCTCTTCACTAGTCAGAGGGTCGGGGACGTTACAATTTTTATTGCATCCAATATGCAATCTTCCAAGAAAAAAGACTTTGGGTTTGTGAACTTCTTGCATGTATTAAGGAATTCAACAAGGACGATGAACTGATTGATGGAGATATAAAGGTTTTGTTTTCTTATTGCCTTTGCTCTGAAGTAGTTCCATTGTATTTTTGGAGGATAAATTATTAAATAACATATGAAGTTTGTTGCAATTTCAGTTGTAACTTCTTAATATTTTGGTTTTCTTGTAGGTGAAAGTTAAGGTGTCACTAGCCAAACCCGCACAGAAAGGAAAAATTGGAAAGGGACTGTCAAAAGGAACAAAAACCAAAGACTCAAAAGGACCAAGTAAAGGAGTTTCTCAAGGTAAAAAGATCAAACTTATTTCATAACTGTTATTTCCCTAATAAGATATTTCTATGTTTTGGTTTTTAATATTTATATTATCTGTTTTAAAGTAGATTATGTACAACACTATTTTTCATATGATGTAGATCTATGTTTCATGTGTATAATGTCGTTTTAAACCTTCTATTCATTGCACCTATAGTGTAATTTATCAGCTACGGTTTCTTTGTTATTGAGACTTATTGGCCTTATGATAATTAACCTATCTTTTAGCTCAGTGAAGGAAAGATCACAAACAACCAATATTTAACAATTGAAGTAACTTAACATGAAAAGTAGCAGCATTGCACATAACACAATTACAAGAATCCATCGTCATCTAATTGTTTGGCTTTTATTAGAAATATCATCTGATTCCTCTTCCCTGGAATTCACAAAATAGTCGAATTTGGTGGTTCTATAACTGAACTCATTGTTTGGCATGTTGGAAATCTTCTACAACTTTCTAGATCTACAACCTAATCTTGTGGTTCAGCCTTGAGTGGTCAGTAACCCAATAATACAGGGCTTTTAGAGGCCCTCAACCAAGTAGTGTATTTTCAATAACTTTTCATATTCCAATGTCTAACTTTTCTAGCATGCAACTTTTTAAATACGCAAAATTTTCTTCTGCAACCTGCAACCTATTCTCACGGTATATATTTTAGCTACAAGAACATTTTGCATTCACACTAATTTAATTCACATTTTAGTGTTTTCAGTAACATCATTTGGGCCTATTTGGATGTTGAGGTGACATGAATCTTAGGATTTTTTAACTTTTGACTTTGAATACAAGTTCAATAAATGTTTATGTGGCAGAAAATTTTCCAACATGTTGAATCTGCTGAGCTTTGACAAACTTCTGCCCAAACTTACAATGCAATATCTTTAAATTTTTTTAGCCCCTCTTTTTCTGTGCGTTGAGTAGTAGAGCATCATCTTTTCACAATTGGACCTTTTTATCCTCATGTCTTGGACAAGATAGGGCATGCACACAACTTGTGTGGATTGTAGATAGGTATGATAAGAATCTACATGTGCAAATTAGATACTTATGGGAAGATTCTTATTTCAGATTCCAAAAGGATTTCTCATATATAAACATTGCGATGTTAACAATTTCTATGCTTGTTGTTTTCTTCTCTCTCTTTACACACACACACATATTACATACACATGCAAATGCATATCCAATGGTTTGAGAAGGGAACATTGCAGGATCCATTGTAGAATTGGATGATTTACCCTATTGAAGAATTGACTTAAATGAGATAGAAGTGAGCCATTTCTGATCTATTCGTTAGGGTGGAAACCAAAGAATTCCTAAAAAGGAGCACACTGATCATTCTTTGCTTGTGTTCAGGGCACAGTTGAATATATATATATATATATATATATATACATACATATATATACTTAATGTGATAAGTGACTCTTACTTGGAGAAGAGAACAACATCATTGTTGTATGTATATGCACCAATCTATGGTATATGTTTTCAGATAGGGGGCATGTTGTTGTCTCAATATTCTTCCGCACTTCTAATCTTTGGTTCCCGCACACTCTTTTCTGCCACAGGATTTCTGCCTTTCTTGAAATGTAGGAATTGGAAATCAAAAACCTCAATTTTATAATTTCTGAATTTCAACACTGCCGCACTTCTGCCTCCACACTTTTCTTTCCACCTTTCCCCTTCGGCTTCTTAAAGTGGAACTCGGCTTATCAACTTTCGTTTCCATCCCCTTTTCCACCTCTCTAACTTTCGGCTTCCACACTTCGGAAAGCGAGACTCGGATCTTCAAAACTTGTCTTCTCTGCTTTTCTGACTTCCAGCTTCTGCACTTCAGAAAGAAAAACTTGGATATTTTAATTTATGAAACTTTCCTTCTCCATTTGTCTGACTTCCAGCTTCCACACTTCGGAAATCGGAACTCGGATCTGCACTCCAACTTAATTTTTGAAGTTGGTTTTCTGCACTTAAATTATTCCACTCCCTCAATCTTCAACGGATCACTTCACGACTATTGATCTGTGTTTTAGTGCATATCTATCCTCAACCATCAGATCTTTGCAGGACGTTTTCTGGCTATTGATCCTTGGTCAAATGGGGAACTTTGTTTAACTCTATGGATCTAATTTCTTTTAATGAGGAACTCGATTGTAGTTGTTGATTTGTCTCCAAGTGCGGATCTTGGTTTAACTTAAGCGGATCTATCTTCTCTATGTGGAAGTGAACTTCGACCGTCGATCTTTTGTCAATATTGATTCCCCACAGTTCGATCTGGGTGGTTTTGTTTTAATTCGATGCTTCTTTTGTTTGTGGATTTCTTTCTCAGCCGTAGATCTAGTTCAGCTGTGATCTCGACCATTTAATATCCACAGGATTTAAGCCTTAGTCTTCATCGATCCTTGCATTAGTCGATCTCTACATACCCTGAGCTTGCAACAAATATGCAAACACAGATTTATCATTCATGAAATCATAAATGGATTGTTCACCTCCTTCGATTAATCAGAGAATCGATCAATTGATCTCTGTTTCATTCCCTCTCAGAAGCCCTAACTCACACACATACTTTCAATCATTTATTGTAGCCACTGCACTCTCACACCTTTCTGATTTCCGATTTCTGGTTCGGATTGCGGAAGTTGGATCCTCAACTTACAAAACATGGTTCCCGCACTTTCACGCAATCCGATTTTCGATTTCTAGTTCAGATTGCGGAAGTCAGCTCCTCAACTTACGAAACAACGTTCCTGCACTTTAACACCTTTTCAGTTTTCAATTTCTGGTTCAGATTGTGGAAGTCGGCTCCTCGACTTACGAAACAGGGGTCTCTATGTTTTTTAGGGAAGAATATTTGAAGGATCAACCTCCTGCAACAGATGATCAGACAAGTCACCACCATCATCATCACTGTCACCTTCAGCATCACTACTACTTTCCTCCACTTTTTCTTCCTCCTTTCCTTCATCTTTCATAATTCCCTTTTGCTTCTCATCCGTGCCCTTCCCATTTGAACTACTAAATACTTTGACAAGAGCTTTTCCCTTGGACAGAGGAGGCAGTTTCTTTATAGACTTAGATTTCATATCTTCTTCAGAATCCTCACTAGATAGTTCATCGTCGTCATCATATTCAAAATCGAAATCCCCTTCATCCTCAAATTCCTCGTCTTCATTAGTCTCATATCTATCCATCTTACTTACAGGTTTTGGCTTTATGTCCTCCTTATGCTTAGTCTTAGTTATAGAAATTGGTGCAGAAATCGCCTTTCCCTTGCTGCCAATTCCACTAGAAGGTTTACTAACATGTTTGCTAACAGGCTTAGCAGAATTTAGAGCATTTTTTTTCCTTTTCTTCTTTTCCCCGCTCTTAGATTCGACCTTTCTCTTAGCATCCAATTCTTCTAGAATATTTTTTCTGTCTTTAGGCATGATTGCAATACTGTAAGATCTTGTAAAGACCAAAAAATGAATTCTAGTTCTCAGCTCAATGACTCCAAAAGCAATAAATAAGTAGTTAGCAGTCAATAGGAAAACCCTAGGCAGATATTTTCAGCAAGGTCTAAAATATATCATCACGTAAATAGAATATATATGGCTATGGAACTTCAATGCAGAAGAGAATCACAATAAATCCCTGAGTTTGAACCCTCACCACGCTAGATGACAACGGGCAATTTTAAGAAACTATTCCGAGAAAATATTCTTGAAAATGAAATTTGTACCATTTGAGCATCTTATGGTACTGCAATTTGTACCATATGGAGGCATATATGACAATGTTCTCGGTAATTCGCCTCAAGAAAGGAGCAAGCAGCAGAAGGACGCAGATATGGCAATGTTCATGACAAATCACCTCAAGCAAGCAGCAGAAGGACAAGGACGCATAGAATGGAGGAAGGAATCAAAACCGATAACAAAACACATGTCCATTCATCATTCGCCAAGCTGACAAGACAAGTGTCGAAACGCTATTTGACAAGGAGACGAGGAATCTTCTAAGACTGTGTCTCCATTGTGAAACGCCTTCGGCATAAAAATTATGAAAACAAAAAATCTTAAAATAAGTATAAATTAACTTTTCAAGAACTGTATGATGTTGAAAATTTCTTTAAAATGTGGGAAAGATGATAGAAAATCAATATCCTTAAATTAAGTATAAACTAAATTTTCAAGAAGATTGGAAATTTTTGTGTAATAGATACTCACAAGATTTTTAATATGGAAAACTTTTTTTTAAATGTATATTCACATCAATTAACACTTAAAAAAAAATTACAATATTGATCTTTCCAACTTTTCAATCATGAGAATTAAGGTTAATTAGGATTTCAATCACATTTAAAAAAATATAACATGTTTGTTTTCTTTTAATAATTTAAAGAAAATTGTTACAATATTGATCTTTCCAACATTTCAATCATGAGAATTAAGGTTAGGCAAAAAAAATCATAAATCTAAATTTATCAAATGCATTTGCATTTTTTTTATTAATTAGGAATTCAATCACATTTGATAAAATATAACATGTTTGTTTTCTTTTAATAACTTTAAGACAAAAAAAATTATTAAATCTAAATTTATCAAATACATTTACATTTTTTTATTAATTTTTTTTGACAAAAAAATTTCATAAATCTAAGTTTATCAAATGCATTTGCTTTTTTTTTGATATAAAACCTTTTTTCTCTAGAAATCTCAATTTATCAAATGCATTTATATATGTATCAACTTAGAGTCAAGAATCTTCTTTCTATATATATAACTTTCTTCTTCTCACTAGACTCTACTTTCATCTTCTAAGGACAACAAATATAGCACCTCCCTGGCTCTTGTTAAAACTTATATTTAATATATAAAATTACAAACTTTATAAAAAAAAATAATAAGAATAAGAATAAGCGATTCATATATATCTGCTGCCGTGACATAACAATGCCTTACACGTTTGAAGACTTTCATGAAAAAAAATGACACACAATCATGACAGTGGAATAACGATACAATTTTGTGTGATGGCCAAGTTCCCACAGTAACATGAATATCAAGTCAATCACTCATGGCAAACACCTGTTAACCATGAACTTTATGAGTTCTGTGGCAGTTTTCGAATTTCATGCCTCGTTCAGCCGTTTCTCTATGTCCAAACTTGTCATGAGGAGCTCGTAATCCATCTGTAGATGAGGTCTGCCTTGAGATATTAGAGTAAGCATAAAATATTTTCAAACAAGAGCCACGAGGTGGAAATGTCTCTGACATTGCATATGGGTTGGCTTCTTATTTATTAAATTTGCAATTAATTATTTATAAGGTTTACAGATGCAATAATTGCATCTATAAACTTTATATCCAAACACAAAACACTTCCCATAACATTGGGTGTAACATTTCTTTTCTTCAACCATTAAGCATCCAAGTTTTCTTTAACAACTATTGTTGGTAAGTCAAAGAAGCCACCATGCCAAGTAGAAGAAAGCCACTTTGGAGGAATCAAGTGGTTTTTTAGCAATGTTTTATTGTGGGATTTGAAGGGAAAACCAATGAATCCTCCACTTAATAAGCAACTTGTGTAAAAGATTCAAATCAATTTGAAGAAGAATTTGAAGCAATATATGCCAAGCGATATAACTTGACAAGTTCGTTAGTGTTTTATATTATTTTTAAAATTTGAATGAAAATATAGTATCTCTATTATTTTATTGTCATGGAACAAAGTTTTAACACTGATTGTTGTATTTGAATTCTATAAAAATGGATAGTTTAACCTATATAATCTTGGAGTGGAACTGTTTGTATTTTAAATCATGGAAACAGAAAATGATTCTTGGAATACATGTGTTTGAACAAACTTGTATGGGAAAAGAAGTGTGGAGTAACGATCGTGTGGATGCCCAAGCAAAGTACGAGGAAAAGACTTAAGAAGTAGTGATGTTGATCAAGTTTTACCACTAGTTCAAAATGGTAATGATGTGCTTATCATGTGGGGCATTATGAAAAAAACATGAAATATCAAATAAAGGTAAATATGTTATTCTTGATTAAAATGGATGAGTTTAACTTTTTACAAGATCATTTATTAAATATACATCATATTATAGATCAATTGAAAATAAAATGGAAAAAGAAGAAATGGTGATTATAGCTTTGAAGTTAAAGTTTTTTATGTAAATGTTATCGGGACCTTGAACATTACTAGCAGTGGGATGGGATTTTATAATTACCCATATTTTTACCATTTTTCTATGAACATTTGACTTTTTGAGTCAAACATTGCTTATCTTTGATTAATAAATATGCATTTTCATATTTCTTGAAGGTATAAGACATTTCTAGTTTGCATGAATAATTTACTTAGCCTATTGAATGTGTGTGATGTACTTTGTTTCTTAGGTGATTTTGAGTAGGCCTGCACACATTTCACTTATGAAACTAATGTTGTTTCAAGTCAAAGAGTGCAAGGATGAAATCATTAATGTCCTCACTGATGATTACAACAACAAGAAGCATAAGGAGTATTCCTAGGAATTTTGTTCCTCATTGTCACTCCAAAAGCTGCCAATGTTCAATGAGAAATTTATGGCCCTAGGTAGCCCGAATTGCATTAAGAGTTCAAGTTGCACAAGTATTCTAGGATTCAAGGAGACACCAATGTAAATTTATGAGAGTATCTCCCATCAATCAAGGGGTGAAAATATTCATGCTATTAAATACATTTATTTATATTATAGATGGAAATCTAAGTCAATGATCACCAAGATATATTTGGTTTCTGGATTTGACTATGTGTAAATTTCAAAGTCCAACGTTTTGGGTGGACAATCCATCTATCTTTAGGGATCATGAGAGCTCAGTAGAGCACTAAGCTCTTATAACAACATTGATGGAAAAAACACTTTGGGAAGAGCTTGATGTGAATCAGGATTTTGGGATAGCACATGCAACAAAGTTTTAAGAGAAAGGGTAGTAATAGAGAAAAGAGGATAATGATAACTCTTATGAGTTAGGTAAAATTTGAAAAACCACTGCATGTTTTTATTGTGGCAAGTTACACCACATAAGCAAAGTTTTCATAAAGCACTTTTGGGATAAAACCACAACTTAGAAGAGTGTTTCAATGATCAATTCAAAGAAACAAAAACATGATGTTAAACACAATGAAGAAGAATTCTGAATTCATGGCCAAAAAGAAGGATTCAAAGAGTAGTAAGGATGATTGGTGTGTTGATTGAGAAGCATTTAAACATTTTACTAACGATGTTGATTGATATGTTAATTTTGTAGAAGATAAATCCCAATTTGATTCTATTGTGGCGATTATGCTATTGTGTTGATTAGTAGAGAAGAAGACAAGGATACAAATACCACCAAGACCAATTTCTTAAATAGTTATTGCTATAACACTAAATCTATAGACATTTCAACTTACAATTACAATAGAAATTCAATTACAGCAATTACAACACAAAGTTAGACATTTCAACTTACAATTACAATAGAAATTAAATTACAACAATTACAACACAAAGTTAGACATTTCAACTTACAATTACAATAGAAATTAAATTACATATATCATCCAAGTTTCATTTGTTTCATTTGTTTAAAGCATATATCATCCAAGTTTCATTTGTTTAATGCATCATTGATTTATTTAAAGCATATATTATCTAGTATTTGTCATTCTCAAAACAATCTAATTACAAAGAACATAATGGATCATCATCTGGTATTAATCTTTCCTTCCAATCAATAAATGAATCCAATACTCCTTCAAGGAATCAGTGATGGATGCCCCCACAATTCCTACCTATAGATATGAGTGCTAAACCGCTTAAATTGGCATTTTAACACGTTGTATCGCCACGAAAACACTTGTACTTCTTTCATCATTTTTGTATTAGGGACCTTGTATCAATGGTATTCCTTGGGCACAACTCTATCTTTCCGCTTTGTTCCCTGGGTAGGACCTTATCTTCCCAGTTTAGATAATCCTCATCATAGATCCTGACCCAAGCACAGATCATGAGTAAGTCACCCATGAAGAACCTGTTTACTCCACTCCCAGAGAAAGGTGGGTGCAATAGTGGATTCTAATGAATGCTTATCATACAATTTAGCATAACATTTAGCAAAGCCAATAAAGTAGAACGAGAACCATATCAAAACAAAGAGAAAAGCAATGATTACATTCTTATTGTGGGCCAAAGAATATATTCGTCATTCCTCATATGCATATTATAATCATATACAAATCAAAATCACCAGCGTTAGAACTAGGAAATCTGCACAATTATTTTTTTCAAACAAATTGAATGAAAGTTTAAGAATTGGCCAATGAAATAGTTTAATGCCATCTTCACCAATATATATAAAATGAGCCAAAAACTCTAAATTGAAAAGTTAAGTTGCAATTTATCAGCACAATTTAAATGTAAAAGATAAAAATTCTACCAAAAATTCTAAATTCAAAACGTAAGTTGCAATTTATCAACACAGTTTAAATGAAAAAAATAAAAATTCTACCTATGCCTATCATCACAATTTATCAGTGTGGAATCACATAGTTTATACCCATACATTATATGAAAAGATACAAATTTTAATTCACAACTCTTGCACAAGGTTTCCAGCCATATTTTGGTTTCATGGGATACCTGTTTTACGTCTTACTAGACTAAAGTTATTGTCCAGGTTAAGTCCTGAATTTTCATATATTTGCTGGAATAAATCGTAATAATATTACAACTGTTATATTCTCATTACTCCTACATAATTTTCATGAAATAAGACAAAATTAGAATTTTCATTTTGGCTGTAAAAATAAATATGGAATCCATTCAGTTAACTTTATCACCAATGATTGAAAAAAATTAGGTAATTAAATTTACCAAAATCACGTGATAAACTTACCAAAATCACATGATAAACTTAATAATTAACCCAATTTCCAATCTCATAATCAAATCAATTCCACATTCACCTGATTTGATTACTGGATTACTGGCCAGGATATGGAAAACAGATCCCTCTTCCAAATCTTGTCCTTCTTACTCAGAATTGAAGACCCCAAATTTCCTTACTCCAGGATTAAAGAAGTCAGAGAGCTCATCAAATACTATTTTTGACAGTTCACTCTCACCTTATAAGAAGACTTAACTCGCACCATATCAAGTATAAAAAAAAAATATTACATTTCAAACTAAAAATTACAGTTAAAGAAAACAGGGAAAACTTTATTGTTTCATTAAGAGACTAGAAAAATTACTCACATTCCAAGACAATCTATTTAAAATAGCGCTTTAAACTATTTGTGTCTTCAATGCAATCTATTAAACATATAATTCTAAAACACTACGTTTGATTTCGCAAAATCTTTACAGAATAATTACTTTGCTTAAACGAATTTATATAAAAATTGAGAAATTTCACATAAACATTAAAAAATAATTACTTTGCTTCGAATTTATATAAAAATTAAGAAATTAGAAATTTATTGTTTGATCTAAAAATAAAATTTACTCCACATACCCAAATTTTTTAGCAATTCAATTTTTAAAATCAATATATTAACATAAAAATTCTAAACATTTTTTTTCAAACCAAATTATCTATGATTTGTTTCTTCATAAAATTATTGCCAAAGAATAATACAAAATATCCAAAAAAGACTCGCTCAATCCAAAAATACATTAGACAGATTCAAATCTCCATAGCTACACCAGACATAGCAAATCCCTCAAATTTTCAATGCAGCACACATAGCAAATCCCTCACTTAGAGTTCATCCAACTCATTCGTTGACATAGCAAATCCCAGATTTTATTTAATCAACGGAGCTACAGCGAATGCCACTGCCACAAACACCAAAGAAGCCACCGACAACATGTTCACAGATACAGACGCCACCCCGTTTTAGGTGCTCTTTGTGGTTTTGGTGGTAGAAGCTGCTTAGCATAAAATTCCCATTTTCATTAAATTCTGAACTCTACTCTCTCTCAATGGAAGGAAATATCAATTAATGAGAAAGGCAAAATAAAGGAGGAGTCTTGACTTGTAGGCGAAGGAGGAGTTGAGGTTTTGTCCGTAGATGAACTATCGAGACTAGCTGTTGCACAAATCCCAGAAAGAAGATCAAGGCACAAGAAGAACAAATATGAAATGCAAGAAGAAAAAGGGTTGAGAATAAATATGAAAAGAAACTCAAGAAATGGGGTGAGGGGAAAGACTTACTATTATTGCATTGGTTGGTGCTAGCGTTCCTGTCACACTTTGCAGGCAGCTTCATGGCATTCATGTCACACTCTGCAGGCAGCTTCAAGGCTTGGGTAATGGAAAACCTTTATTGCATTTGCAGTCCCATTTGAAAAATTTGAACAAATTGAACACCTCTACATTTGGGGGTTTCCAAAGTCCATTTAAGAGCCTTATTCAGCACCGAAGTCCCCTTCAAATTGTGCAAGGAATGCTGGAACCTGTTGAAGACAATCCACTTATCAGTTTTTTTGTGCCCACATGTCTTGCAAGTGCAATTGTATTTTGGTTCTACAATCAATGCAACTCCTTACCATTGGGATTCATAAAAAAATTAATGTCTAAATGAATACTACCTTTGAATGAACTCGAGTGGAAGACCGATTGAGAATTTGCACACCAGGCGCTAACGGACCTCAAATTGATGATGATTAAGAATTTACAAGAAACTGAGTTTCTCTATAATAAATCATGTACCCTATTCATGCAGTCAAAGAAAATACCAATAACATATAATCTATCTATTATCCTATTTTTAATATACAAATCTTAATCCAATCCTATATATATTAAACATTGAATTTCAATTCTGAAATATATTATTCTGAATTTCAATTCTGAAATCTATTATTCTGCATTTGATGATATATATTTTTGGATAAAATTGTATGCCAATTTATTTGATGATATATATTTTTCTATAAAATTGCATGTCAATCCACTTGTTATTTAGAATACAACACATTTGACACATGTTATTCAGAACACAACACATTTGGCACTTCACAAAGCTAGGTCTAAGCTAGGTCATAGACATCGAAGCGAACACCATGCAGCATCCCAAGTTACCAGGCTGACACAATCTTGCCGCTGGGTCTTGGGGTACAAATATCAACACCAACGTCACTTGTCTCCACCAATAGAATGACAATTAATTACAATTTTAAAAAATTACACATAAATAAATAATACTTCAACTATGGTATAACTTTAGAAAAATTGAAAAATTAAAATAAACAATATGGATTAATAGCCTTGATCGATTTATATATATCCCCTATCGGGGACATAATAAATAAGGTGATCAATAATACAATTTCATCACCTTACCATTACATGACCCTGATAGTTTGTTATTTTATGTGATTATGTTTTATGAGGATTGGATTGGATACCCATAATATGGTGCCACCTCCTCATTCCTCGTGCTTCAACCATGGGGATCATTATCAAATTTGCAACCATGGGTCCTAATTTCTATGGGAAAGGTATTTAGTCTCGGAGCCTGTACTCCAATAGGTGTATATATCTTAAAATTTTGTGGTGGACTATCGTCTATGCATTTCATCCACGAATGAGAATGAGACAAGTGTATTGTCCAGATTGATTCTATGGGTGTCGTCCAAAATTAAACAAGAATGAGACAAGTGTAATGTCCAGATTGATCTATGGGTGTCATCCAAAATTAAAATTAAAAAAAAAAAAATTAATAGCTTAATTAACATGTGATAAGTACATTTAGTGATAGTTTTAAAAATTAAAATTAATCTTCAACTATTTGATTATTAGATACAACTACGAGCTTAACTCCATTGATTATTAGATACAACCATTAGTTTAACTCCAATGATTCTAGAACTATTAGCTTAACTTCAACTCTAATCACAATTATATTGGATAACTATTAGCTTAACTATTAGATACAACTATTAGCTTAACTACAACTCTAATCACTTAAGGATTAGTCCAAGTGCATTTGGCATCTAGGAGTATAGCTAATGTGTAGTCATGTAAGAGTCGAACTCCTAATAAACTCCTCCAAACTCCTAAAACAAGTTTGCATCTCTTAGTTGGCCATCTAGCTAATATACAGTTAGTATTCCATGTTTAGGTTTTCCATATAGATATAATTAGGTTTTCCATTCTTTTTAAAGGATGTTCTCATCGAACGAGTATGGTTCATGTAGATTTCATTTCAAGTTGAAATTTTCTAAAATCTCCACAGCTTTATCATCCTTGTTAATTGAATTTTCGTGTTCTTTTCTATATTGGCCAACCAAGTATGGAGACTATATATCACAGATAATGCATGAGAAGTTATACATCCCACATGGGAGGACAATTATTCTTTGGGATAATGGATTAGAGTGATTAAAATTGGTCTTATGTGCATGCAAGCAGCTGCATCCTTACGACCTTCAATGTCCAAAGTGGTGTGGATGCATCCTTGCGGCCTTAGATACAACTATTAGCTTAACTCCAATTATTCTACAAATATTATCTTAAGTTCAACTCCAATCACTTAAGGTTCAGTCCAACTGCATTTGGAATCTAGGAGTCTAGTTAAGGTGCAGTCATGTAAGGGTCGAACTCCTAATAAAATCATTCGAACTCCTAATAAACTAATCCAAACTCCTAATAAACTCTTGCATCTCGTAGTTGGCCATCTAGCTAACTACGTCGATAGGCATATATATCTTAGAATTTTTAGGTGGACTACCATCTATGCTTTTTCATCTATGTACGATAATGAGACAAGTGTACTGTCCAGATTGATTCTATGGGCGTCATCTAAAATTCATAATTAATAATTTAAAAAAATAAAAAAAATAACTTAGTAAACATATGATAAGTATAGTTCATGATAGTTGGAAAAATTAAACTTCAACTTCAACTATTCGATTATTAGATACAACTATGATCTTAACTCCATTGGTGATACAACTATTAGCTTAACTTCAATTCCAATCATGACTTTTACTTAAGTGTAATTGATGATATATTAACTTTTTAAATTAACTATTATATACAACTATTAGCTTAAATCCAACGATTTTACAACTATTAGCTTAACTTCAACTCTAATCACGGTCATATTGGATAACTATTAGCTTAACTATTAGATACAACTATTAGCTTAACTCGAATGATTCTACAACTATTAGCTTAACTTCAACTCTAATCACTTAAGACTTAGTCCAACTGCATTTAGCATCTTGGAGTCTAGCTAATGTGCAGTCATGTAAGAGTCAAACTCCTAATAAACTCCTCCATATAGAAGTTGGGAATCTAGCTAAATACACCGATAGAATTTTATATTTTTACGACAATAGGCCTATATATCTTAGAATTTTGGGGTGGACTACCACTTATACTTTTTCATCTACGGAGGATAATGAGACAAGTGTATGAGAATCATCCAAAATTATAATTAATAATTAAAAAAAATAACTTAGTTAACATTTGATAAGTAGACATCCTGGTAGTTGGAAAATTAAACTTCAACTTCAACTATTTGATTATTATATACAACTATTCAATAGATGAACTTTACTTAATTGCAATTGATGATATATTAAATTTTGAATTAATCATTTAGATACAACTATTAGCTTAACTCCAATGATTCTAAACTATTAGTTTAACTTCAACTCTAATCATGGTTATATTGGACAACTATTAGCTTAGCTCCAATGATTGTACAACTATTAGCTTAACTTCAACTCTAATTGCTTAAGACTTAGTCAAAGTACATTTGACATCTAGGAGTCTAGTTAATGTGGAGTCGTGTAACAGTCTAACTCCTAATAAAATTGTTAGAACTCCTAATAAACTCCTCCATCTGGCAGTTGCGCATCTAGATAATTACACGGATAAGCGTTTATATATTTATATCTTAGAATTTTGGGGTGGACTACCATCTATGCCTTTTCATCTAAAATTAACAATTTCAAAAAAGTCAAAAATATGTTGGTTAACATCTAATAAGTATACTTCATGATAGTTGGAAAATTTAACTTCAACTTCAACTAGTGGATTATTGGATACAACTATTCAATTATTAGATACAACTATTGGCTTAATTTCAACTCGACTTTTACTTAAAGTGTAATTGTTGATAAATTAACTTTTGAATTAACTATTAGATATAACTATTAGCTTAACTACTTTAATTACGGTTATATTAGATAACTATTAGATACAACTATTAGCTTAACTTCAACTCTAATTGCAGTTATATTAGACAACTATTAGATAACTATTGGTTATTTGCAATCATGATACAACTATTAAATCAAATTTAAATGAACGTGGTAATAAAAAACTATTCGAGATGAATGCATACTTGTACTCCAAGGAATCCATCTCTTACCTAATTTCATTGTAGTGAGACCATTCACCACCCAATAAACTTTCCATTCACTGCTCATTAAACTTTCCATTTGGCAGGTAGCATGATAAGAACAATTAGTGAATACCGATAGACAACAATTTAACATATTAGTAAAAACATTTTTTTAAGAAAGAACATTATCAATGTGTCAAATATATTCCTTTTGGTGTATTCTGAACATATTAATCATATTCATATGGTTGTTGCTAGTTGTATTTTAATTGACAAGTATAAAGTAACTAAACCTTTCTTTCCAAAGATACAAAAAAATTAATATTGCTTTTATAAATTTTTACGATCTCAAATAATTGAGCATTCCTTATTTCTACTTAAAAAATGATAGCTTTTCAATAAAATAAATTTGAACACATTAATTTGACATATATGTAACATTAATTTCATAGTTCTTGTTGAGTTGGAGCACACTTCATTATATAGAAAAACTACTTAGACTATATGCAATAACCATATTGGGGCATTCACAAGATCTTATGCATAGTGTAGGACATTGTAACTAGATACAATCTTTAAAAGACTAGAACCATGAGAGAATTAATAATTGTTGACTATGTACAAAATGAAGCCACCAAGCAAAATAAGGGTATAATAAACCTACAACCAAACAAAAGGCAAAGAGAGGGAAGCCATCCAATCCTAAGAGATCCAAAAATGATGGGCATTGGGTTCCTAAGAAAAAATAATACACAACTCATAAAACATTAAAATAAAAATTACCATACCAAGCAAATTAGCAGCGCTAGAATCATTAGGGTATGGGCATCAAATTTTCTTGTTCAACATTTGTCACGACAACATAGAGGTATGGGATGGAGTTGCAATGGAATAAATACTACGTCAACTAGAGCCTTGCAACTCGTTTCATGTCTAAGTCTCAATAATCTGCCTTTAAATTGAACCAAAAATCCAAAATAAGTTTGTTAATGGTTGGATTTTAGAAAGTTCTAGGTGTGAGTAATTAAGATCCTAGGGCTCTAAATTTGCTGTGTTGGATTTAATGAATATGCATTCGTTGACATGAACTTTAAGTTATTTAATTAAAACAACATTAGTATTTACCTCTACACTAAAACCATTTTCCATGTTGATGTGGGACACTACCCTCCTTATTGTCTTACCAAACGACATGAGAGTGAGGAAGAAGGCATACAATTATGGACTTCATCTTCAGAGAGTGCCTTGCAATCACATTGGTAAAGAGTGATAAGAAGATCACAACAATCCAACGTGTCAAATCTCAGTTAATAGTGTCAATTAAAGAATTATATGACTTATAATTGTCTCTTACTCTTTGTGTCTTGACACATTTGATATTTTATGGTTGTCTTTGCACCTTAACCCAACTGATATTATAAGGTGATGATGTGTGTGCAAAATAGTCCTTAGTTATGACTGTGAGATGAGTATTTAAAGAGAACATGATGTAAAGACAAGTATTTTTATGCGTATTTTGGTGGCGAGGGGCCAAGGATAAATGTGGCGAGAAACCACAAACATTCAGAAGGACGAAGGGAGATTATATCATGATCATGCCACCCATCAAATTGAAGATTATCCTCAGTCAATTTTTTTTTTAATAACCATTGTGGTGCTTTGCTCCAAACATTTTTCTAACTCATTTTTTCCCCATATAATTTTGTGCCTAGTGTCACCTCTCTATATCAATGAATAAATCAACATCTGCATAGTGTGTGATCCTAGATGCATGCCATTATTTGTAGTTGCATGCCATTGAATGTTTTTTAGAGTTATCGTGATTTTGTGTCATTCATACAACAATTGAAGTCTTGTTGAGGAGGAATAATCAAACCGACCATTTGAATTTCATTTTGATGAAAAATGAGTAGACATTGGTAGCAAGGTTCACATAGGTAGTAGCAAAAAAAATTTAGGCTTGTTTCGGGTCTAGTAGTAGACTAGTAGTGGTTCTTTGTTTTTACAACTGCATTCACTAACACATTATCACACCTTAGCTCGCAGCCCCAAGTGACTCGAGAGTCAAATTCACATGTCGATGGCTAGTTCCTTGCAGTCGTCAGTCATCACTTGCCATCTTGCACGACTGAGGAGTGACTCTGTGTGACATGAGTGAGTGATTATAATTTATGATATTTCCAATATTT
Organism: Pseudotsuga menziesii; assembly: GCA_001517045.1. NCBI lineage: Eukaryota > Viridiplantae > Streptophyta > Pinopsida > Pinales > Pinaceae > Pseudotsuga > Pseudotsuga menziesii. The sequence continues at coordinate 130,709 of LPNX010639053.1, forward strand.
AAGTTTACTCAGGCTCAACGACATTCATGAGAACATTCACCTTTAAACTTTCCTACAAAAATTTTGCAGGTAAAGTGGCTTTGGAGTACAACTGAAACATGAGCTCTTTTTCGTTGAAGTGATTACCAACCAAACTTAACATAACAAGGATTATTTGATTCATAGGATATTCTCATTGAAAGCAATCTATTGTTTTGAGATTGATAGTATTCAGGTAAATATGTTGCAAACTTTCACCTCAAAAAATTTGAGTGGGCGAAGTGGAATTTTAGAAGCTTCGTTTTAAGTTGTCTTCTACGCAGCTTAAGATGCCAAAAACAGTTGAAGATGGCAGCACAGTGTGCCCATGTAAAGTATTAATCTTTATGACTTGGGAGTCTCAATTTAGATTTAAAAACATTTAGCAAGACATGGTACTCTGTATTTTGTGATGCGATTTTGTAAGAGGTTACAGGGAAGAAAACCAAGGCCAACATAATATTTGTAAACTAAAACACTTAGTTATGGAATCCTGTATTTCATTTGTATTCTCTTTATAATGAAACTTTTTATGAGATTTTTTCTAGTTCATTTTCCCCTATATGCATACTTTGTTTCTACTATGTACAGTGTAGTATGTACACAACGTAGAAGAAAGTCGATGTCATGGAGTCAACATTCAATCAAAATTTTATGATCTAAATCATGTTGTAAGCAACAAGGTAAGAATTCCTTTAAGAGTTTAAAAATATAGACATGATCACAAACTATTTCAACAGAATTTCAGAGGCTTGTGGAATGATTGCATAATACTAGGTTTCAACTTTGGAAACTTAGAATGAGAATGTTGTTGCTGAACAAACTCCTATTGGGATCATGGAAGGCTGGGAGAAGAAGCCTACCATGGTCTAGGATAAAATCATTAAGTGGGAAGCTAAAGATGGTAAATTTGTTTCTTGCATAAGTTTGAATTTAAGTTATAATGTGGTTTTACATGCCAATTTTGAAATTAATTCAGAAGAAGCCTTCAATCACTTGATTAAATTGAATGAATCGGAATATGGAAAACCAAACTATACTTGAGAAGGAAGATGGAGGAAGCTTAGAACATGGGAACCTTCATTAGCCAATTGAAGTCTCTTAAGGAAGATTTTGTAGCAAGTGGAGAAGAGGCAGCAGATGAGAATGTTGAATGACACTTATTGGAAACATCCCCGATTTCTATCAAGGATAATTGTAGCGTTGGAAATTCAGACTGGATTAAAATTATATAAAGTAATCAAAATATTACTCCAAGTAAGAAGGTGTGATGTAGGATTGATCTAGAGATGGTCTCATCTGTCTTTTTAACAAGAGATAAGCGTGAAGCAAAGAAGGAAAATGAAATCAATACTTGCCATAAACGAGGGAAAGTAATTTACTCCAAAAGTAATTAAGACACAAAGGATAAATAAAAATGGGTAGGTGTTCTTATTATGGTGTTGGAAATTACAAGAAAGAAATCCAAAAATGTCTCAAAACCCTCGCGGCCCCGGAACAAATTAATAGGACAACGTTTTCTAGTTTTTGACCTTCTCAAACATTAAAAACCCTAAACAAACTAACAAATTCCCAATAACAGAAATAATACAGAATTTCAGAGGCTTGTGGAATGATTGCATGGTACTGGGTTTCACCTTTGGAAACTTAGAATGAGAATGGTGCTGCTAAACAAACTCCTATTGGGATCGTGGAAGGCTGGGAGAAGAAGCCTACCATGGTCTAGGATAAAATCACTAAGTGGGAAGATAAAGATGGTAAATCTGTTGCTTGCATAATTTTGCATTTAAGTTATAATATAGTTTTACATGTCAGTTTTGCAATTACTTTAGAAGAAGACTTCAATCACTTGATTAACTTGAATGAATCGAAATATGGAAAATGAAATTATACTTGAGAAGGAAGAGATTTCAAATGAATATGTAGGTAGCTTAGAACATGGTAACCTGCATTAGCCAATTGAAGTCTCTCAAGGAGCATTTTGTAGCAAGTGGAGAAGAAGCAACAGATGAGAATGTTGAATGACACTTATTGGAAACATCCCTGATTTCTATGAAGGATAATTGTAGCGTTGGAAAGTCAGATTGGATTAACATTATATAAAGTAATCAAAATATTACTCCAGGTAAAGAAGGTATGATGTAGGATTGATCTAGAGATGGTCGCATCTGTCTTTTTAACAAGAGATAAGGGTGAAGCAAAGAAGGAAAATGAAAGCAATACTTGCCATAAATGATGGAAATTAATTTCCTCCAAAAATAATTACGACACAAAGGAGCAATAGAAATGGGTGGGTGTTCTTATTATGGTGTTGGACATTACAAGAAAGAAAGACAAATATGAATTACTAAAGTAGAAATGAATAAGGTTGAAGTGAATGCAATCTCTTGTTCTTGTAGTAACCAAGACAAATTGATTATAGTAACAATGCTTACATATTTAAGCTCTTCAAGGTGTTTGTACTTGTTCACAATCAAAGAAAACTTCAATAGCCCAAAATCTCCTAGTAATCAAACTAAATCCAATTACCCAGTTGGAAACCAGTCTCTACTACTGGATACTCAAAATTCTTATGAACACCAAAAACAAAATATCTAATACAGAGAAATCAAACAAATCCTATAATTATTAATCTAAGTAAACTGCAATAGTGCAATAGCACTCTTGAGGAAACCTGATAAGCGATAACTGATGCAAGGTAATCAAGACTTACACCCACACTCTATGAAAAATCATCCAAATCTTAACTGAAATCCAATAGCCCACTAGAATAAAACCAGTATCTAATATAAGGTAATCTAACTTTCCTATAAGAAAAATTAAACAACCCAGTTCATAAAATTTCCTCATTCTAGTAGAAACCCAATGCCCAGATATGAAAAAGAAAAGTCTCCTACTAAATCTATATAACACCTACATATCATAACCCAATTGCAATGATATACATTGATAAATTCAAATCTAAGAAGAAAACAAAAAATGAAACCAACCTCAAAAGTTGAGGCTTCTACCAGAAGACCAGACTTCAATAGCAAACTATCACTCTCAGACTTGACTATAAAGTAGCACCCTTTGTCACCCTCAGACTTGACAGTTCGGTAGCAGCCTTTGTCACTGACACTGTTCACACTGCTCAGAGATCAATAGCAGGCTTCAGATACATTGTATGAGAGAAAATGATGGTTTAGTATCTAAAAATTTTGTATCATTTAGGTTTATAGTTGTCTTTTTCTTTCTTGTTTATTTTGTGCATTTCTCAATTTCTTTGGAAAATTGTTGGCGATAACAGCGGACTGTTTCTGGAGAGATGGAAAATGTTTCTTATGTTATGTACATTATTTCTCCTGGGGATTCAACAAAATTACAGTGGGTTTTTCCAGCAACACGTTACCCACCCAGAAACAAGAAAAAGACATTGGAAATCATGGTGTTGAGTGTCACAACAAAAAATATAGACCCCACAGTTAGCAGAATTGCAGGGAGCCCTGCCAAGCCCAATGAAAGCATCCATCCCCATGGCTTGATATTAGCTGTGAATTAATTCACTAAATTTGTGAACAAAATGCCTATTGTAATGTTCAGCTAGAAGAGAATGTTTAGAGCTCCTCTAATTCTAGTCGGTGCTATCTATGACAGGAAAAGAGGAACCACCTGCAGTTACATAAAAGTAAAGTCATTTTCATCACATCAGTGTACCAATATATATTGATAGAGAAAAACAATTCCAAGTCTAAAATTTCTCTGAAAATGAAGGCATACAGAGCATAAGGCAGCTAAGAGATTCACAGGACAATTAAAATCAACTGAGTACACCTCACAGAAGTAATTTAATATCACACTATTACATCTTATATGTTTTGAAGTTTAAACCAAACAATCTTTTATATGTTTTCAAAGAAATATTAAAAGAATTTAAATACAAATATAGGAAACAAATATACAATAAATGCAAGAATTTCACGAAAAGAATAGTCTATTAAAGGCAATTTTTGCCTAAAGGAATGTGCAGAGACAATTCTCTCTAAATAAGTTGAATCTGAGACTTACACTAAATATTATGTTCAATATCGTTTGTTTACAGACTTGATTAGCGAATCCAACTCCACATCCTAGTAATATTCTTTCGAAGATGAGCATGAGAAGATCCTGCGCTGCCACATTCAAGATGACTTTGGCAAGAAAAAATAAGCCAACAATAATCATTGTCGGTCTCTGGCCAATAATTCTAGTAGTATATGATGCAAAAAATGTCGCTACCAGACCTGATAGATACAGATATGAGGTAAAGAGTGTTAGGATTATTAATCCTCCCTTGTCCAAATTTGGTCATATGTCTAAATCGGGAGTCCATCCAGTCTATTTATAGTCATTAGCACCATTGGTTAAACTTAACCTAATTGGGGCACATGTTTCAGTTACCAAAGTGTGGGGAACACTAATTGAGGCTCACTGCCACTTATTGCACTTGATTGCATAAGTTTATGAGTCTCCTAGATCAATCCCTACAATTTAGGAAGCAACTGGGAGTGCCGAAACCAACCAAGGTCAGTTAACTTCAGTTGATGACTAGTCAAGCCAAGTTAGGAGTCAGTTACATTCAGTTCTAGCTCTCTACATTCAGTTAAATAATGGTTTAATTAATTGCACACATGTGGGGCGCTTTTCTCACCTACCACAGTCAGTTAACCATTATTTAATACTTATCAGAGCCTCGACGGATGTTTTAGAACTCCAATTGTGATTTAGACAAGTCTTGGTTACCTACAGTCAAGTAAAGTCATCAATTCAAACTTCCTCATGTGGATTCGAATTGCTTGTGGCTATTAAATCGATTTTACACCATTGTAATTATTATCTGGATTACTTTTTTGATTAATGAAAGCATTCACAGCTGCAATCCTTTTGCACCGTTTCATTCTTCAATGGCTGAGTAAATTGTGAGATCTTCTTTGTGAGTTGTGTGTTTGTCTATAGATCTATATGCTCAAATTTAACATGGTATCAGAGCCTCGACGGACAAGGCACTTCTCCTCCTCGGATCTCCTACTGGATCATTTTTTTGTTTTGCAGGTACAACTTCGAAATGAATTCATCAGTTCCTCTTCTCACACGATCCTCAGATGCCTCAGACTATTCTGAATGGAAGTTGAAGATGATTATATGTCTAAGAAGACAAAAACTCTTTTCGGTATCTATTGGACTTGGTAGAAATAATTTTGAGAGTGATAATGACTGGCTAAAAGCTAAGGATAAAGCTTTTGAAATAATGGAACTAGCTCTTTCTCCTAGCATGCGCTACCACAGTAGATCTATTAAAGATCCAGAGGAACTCTGGAAAAGATTGGACAGAACCTTTGGAAGCACATGGAGCACACCCAGCACCATAAGCATCCTTTATTCAAAAGTCTCGGCCTCTACTCTCTCTAATGAAGTTGTTCAAGATGAAGATGAAGCAGAAGCTTCTACACAGTCAATTCGAATTGAAGACAGTCTCCATGCAGTGACTCCTTCTCTTGATGCTCCGGAAGTTCATGAGATCTATGATATCTCATCTTCTCATATTGCTGAAATAGAAGAAGACATTCGAATCTCTGATATTGAAGAAAAATTCTGCTGCACTTCCATGCAAACATTCACCGGTGATTTTCCTTTAAATTCTGTGCAAAATTTACTAGTAATTGCTTCTTAAAGTGAAGAGAAATTTGATTTTTCTTCCTCTAATGTTGCTTCTGGTGTGCAAATATGTGATACCTTGGATAGTTTGGAATAAATATCAGATTACCAGAGTGATCCATTCACTCCCCATGATCTAGTTTTTCCAGCAAATTCCTGCAGGATTGCATGCACCAAAATTCAGAATTTTGAAGAAGAAGAAAGCCGTGCATCCACCGTCTTGGTTAACCATTTATTTGAATCTGATATTAACCTTATTGGATCTGATATGATCTTATTTAGATTTGATATGATATTTCTTGTTTTAATATATCAAATTGATAATCTTTCAGTACCGCTTGTAGCTTTTCTCATCGACGGTGTGAAGAAACAAGTATCGCAAGTCTCCTACAAAACTGCTGCTGGGGATTTGATTCCATTTCACAGTTTTGAATCTGTTTTGAACCTGTTTAGATCTGATTTACTTTCTGATCTGATATTATTTGGTTCATATTTTAAA
>LPNX010639053.1:138071-194009 GCA_001517045.1 Pseudotsuga menziesii
ACACCATTGTAATTATTATCTGGATTACTTTTTTTAGTAATGAAAGCATTCACAGCTGCAGGCCTTTTGCACTGTTTCATTCTTCAATGGCTGAGTAAATTGTGAGATCTTCTTTGTGAGTTGTGTGTTTGTCTACAGATCTATATGCTCAAATTTAACAAAGAGTTGTAATCCTAATATCTTCCAACAAACTCTTTCAGCATTCAGCAGATCGACAAGTACATATATTATGTAAATACCCTAAGTCTTAAAAAAGTGCAAAAAATCTCAAAACCTCCATAGCCTAAAATCAAACTCTCAGGCCCCTAAATGTCTCAAAACCCTCACGGCCCTAGAACAAATTAATAGGACAACGTTTTCCAGTTTTCGACCTTCTCAAACATTAAAAACCCTAAACAAACTAACAAATGCCAAATAATAGAAACAATAAAAGGATTCCATTTCAATTACCAAATTAAAATCCTTTCTTCATTCTTCAAGGATCTCGACCTCTCCTTCGACAATCTCAGTCTGGAGATCCTTGGGATACTTTCCATCCACGGTGCAGCCAATAGAAAGGCATGTGCCTAGAATCTCATTCATCGTCCCAGCTAATTCCTTCACCATGGACCTCGGCTTCATAACCCTCGATCTCAATGACATCATCGATGGTGATGTTTCCATTATGATTGATGTTCTTCATCTACTTTCTGTCTCTCTCAGACTCCTTAAGGGATTTGATGACCAGAGCAATTGCGCTTGGCACCATAGCGACCTTAGCCTTCCTGTTATGAACGATGAGCTTTACCATCACCCTCAAACCTTTCCAAGGGCCAGAACAACCACAATGGTGTTGTTGGGACCGAAATTGGAGAAGAAGAAGGTGAAGGCATAGAGCGTTGTGAAGGTTGTATGGTTTTTGTTTTTCTAGTGGTGGTATGGAATCGTCATGGAGACTGTCATCATGAAGAAGCCCATGATTTGAATGGTAAAATTCCCAATGCGATATATGGTGAAGACCATGAATCAACAGCCCGGAAGAGTCAAGAGGAGGGCGATCGACGACTGCACCTTTGCAATTTTGTAAACTCCATCTATGGACACTTCACCGTTCGGGACCAGTCACACAAACCACCGGACTATAGAAAAAATGCATAAACCAAGGGGTAAAACTATTTAGAACACGTGGCAGGTGGTTAAAAATGTGAAATGTGGCAAATTTAAGTTCAGAACGCGTAGCAGGTGGGTAAAAATGTGAAATGTAGCAAATTTAAGTTCAAAACGCGTAGCAGGTTTTTATTCGCCCAAGGGACGACAGTGCTACAGTGGTTCGAAACCAGACTTCTGAGAGAAAAACACCTTATGGCGTAAAAATAAAGTCAATTATAAATTCATATATAAATCATCTTGAGTTTCACATTTCCTCAACACACATAAGATTTCATTTTAAATTAACTAAATCACATAAACTTTTTCTTTAAAAAATTGCATAAAATTTCTTTCTCATAATGAAATCTCACAGTATTGAACATAATTACTATCATATTTTTCTTCATGGTTAATGTGATTATTTTGGAAGAGGCAGTCGAAGCTTGGTTGCTTAATATTAGACAATATTTTCAAGTATATTGATATGACGACAACTTGAGAGCACCCATAGTAATCTTTCAACTCAGTCATAAAGCTGCTCTGTGGTGGCAAGAGGCTAAAAGTGTAAACACCATACGTAGCAAAGAGTTGAGTTGGAAAATAAAATAAAAAAATATTTAAAAATAAATATATGTCAGAACAGTATTATGAAGAGAAATCCAAAGAATTCAACGACCTGTGATTAGGAACATTAACCATGGAAGAATTTGTGACTAAGTTTTTAAATTTACAATGTTATGTATCATATTTAAAAGATGAAAAAACCAAGGTTTATAGGTTTATCAGCTGCTTACCCCCAGCTTATAAGAAAAAAATTGAGTTCGAGATGCCTAAGACCATGGACGATGCAATAAAAAAAGCCAAATTGTGTTATCATTTGTTCAAAACAAAGGTCATAATTATCTAAAAATTGGCAAAATAAGAAGAATGATAAAATTAATCACCGTAAAAATGGGTTTAAACCATCAACTTTCAGGAAAGGGACAAGAAGCCATACTGATAATAATTATAGTAAATAGGATCCAAATGCTAGCAATGGAGTAAAGGATACTAGTACGTCCAACGGTGGGTGGAACAACACTGCTAAAGAGGTTATATGTTGGGGTTGTAATGGACCTCATCTATATAGAAATTGTCTTCACAATCCCAATAGAAAAATGGATCATATAAATATGTTGCAGGAAACTTCTACAGTAAATGATATAGCCAAGAACATACCCAGAATTAATGTTGCTTTGGAAAACAGGCAGACAGATCATCAATCTACCATGTTGGAAGTAGAAGGTAAAATCTCAAATACGTATGTTTCTATACTTATTGATTCATGAGCTAGTTTAAGTTACATTGCACCTAGAGTACTTGAAAAATGTAAACTAAGTAAAGAAAAGAAAATGAATGCATGGTTGGTAAAATTAGCAACAGGAATGAAAAGGAAAGTTACCGAAATAGATAAGGATTGCAAAAAAAGTTTCAGCGACTTGAATACTACAGTAAACTTGAACATACTTCCATTAGGATCATATGATATTTTAATAGGTATGGACTGGTTAGAAACTCATAGAGCCATTATTGATTGTTTACATAAAAGTTGTGATTGCATGGATAAGGAAGGTAAAAGGAACACAGTAAAAGGAATTTACAGACCTATAACAACACGACAAATTTCTGCAATACAATTACAAAAATGTTTTAGGAAAATTTGTTAGATGTATGCCATCAAATTTAATGAAATCAAGATGGAAAAACCTAAAACAACAATGGAGCAGTTGCATATCTTGAAGGAATCCCAGGATATATTTTCAAAGGAAATACACGAGTTACCACCTAAACGATATTTAGATTTTACCATAGACTTACTGTTGGGTTCAGCACTAGTGTCACGAGCTCCCTGTCGTATGACTACTCCAGAATTAACAGAGTTAAGAATGCAAATACATGAATCATTGGAAAAAGGATATATTTGACCTAGTGTTTCACCATGGGGAGCAGCTGTGTTGTTTGTTAAAAAGAAAGATGGATCTTTTTGAATGTGCATAGATTACTGACAATTGAATAAAATGAAAGTTAAAAATAATACCCATTACCTAGAATAGATGACCTGTTTGATCAGATCGACCGAGCAAAAATATTTTCAAAAATTGATCTCTGATTAGGATATCACCAGGTTCGGGTTTAAAATGAGGACATCCATAAGACTGTATTTTGAACTAGATATGGACATTATGAATGATGTGCTGAGTAAATTTTGAATAAATTTGTGTTGGTATTCATTGATGATATTATGGGATATTCTAAGAATGAGGTGGAGCACGAAGGGCACTTAAGGAAAGTTTTGGAAACCTTAAGAGAACATCAATTATATGCCAAATTAAGTAAGTGTGACATTAATTAAAAAGAGGTACAGTACTTAGGACATGTCATCTTAGAAAAGGGAATAGCGGTTGATCTGGAAAAAATCAAGGCTATATTGGAGTGGCCTGCACCAAAAGATATACATGATATCAGATCTTTTATGGGATTAAAAAGATACTACCGCAGATTCATAGAAAACTTTTCCAAAATAGTTTATCCTATAACCACTTTGCAAAATAAAAGTGTTAGATTTATTTGGAATCAATAGTGTTACAATAGTTTTGACAAACTAAAACATTCATTGACCACGACACCTATATTAAAAGTTGTTGATCCAAGTAAGGACTTTGTGCTATGCACTGATGCAAGTAAATAAGGGTTAGGAGGAGTTTTAACTCAAGAGTGTCATGTAATTTGTTATGAATCATGAAAACTAAAGGAACATGAGAAAAATTATGTAGTACATGATTTGGAGTTGGCAACTATTATTCATGCCCTTAAAATATGGTGGCATTAGTTAAGAAATTTATGTTATTAACAAATAATATTGGGTTAAATAACTTATTTGATCAAAAAACATTAAATGCTCATCAAGCCAAGTCGCTTGCATTTTTTAGTGAATATGATTTCGAAATTAAACACATAAGTAGGAAGGATAACATTGTAGTAGATGCATTAAGCTGACAACAACATCAATTACATTCAGTCCTGCTTAGTAATTATGAATCTAAATTTAAAACTCTGTTGAAAGAAGCATTAATCAATGATGATCATTATGGGAATTGGATGAAAAAATGTAATCAGAAAAATCTAGGAACAGATGAGAATCTATATCAGATTGGTACATAAGGGTTTTTACATTTCAAAAACATAATTTATATGCCTAATCAGTACAGTGTAAAGCAGGCTATCTTTAAGGAATTGCATGATAATCTGTATCCAGGACACCCTTGGTACCATAAATTTATAACAACATTAAGGAAATACTTTTATTGGCCAAATATGAAAAGAGAAGCAGCTTAATATGTGGCTCGATGTTTTACTTGTCAATAGGCAAAGGCCATTCATAAACATCTAGTTGGCTTATTGCAGCATATACCTATACCTGAGTGGAAGTGGAAAACTATAACTATGGACATTTTTATGGTTGTAGTGGATAAACTAAGTAAAGAAGTCAATTTCATACCAATAAAGTCAACTTATAAATATGTTAATATAGGTGATATCTTTATGAAGGAAATTTTCAGATTGCATGGTATACCTAAGATAGTGATCATAGATCGTGATGCTAAATTTACTTCCATATTTTGGATGTCATTATTTAAAGGTATGGATACAAAACTGAATTTTAGCACAACTTATCACCCTCAAACGAATAGACAGCTCGAGCAAGTGAATGAGGTTCTGGAAGACATGTTGAGAATGTATGTAATGAATCAACCGGGTAAATGGGAGGGTTATATTCACCTCATTGAATTTTCATATAATAATAACTATCAAGCATCTCTTAAAATGAGTCCCTTTGAGGTGTTGTATGGTAGGAGGTGTAAATTACCTTTAATTTTGGGTAACTTGGAGGACATATTGGCTTTAGGGCCAGATATGTTAGCACTAATAGAGTAAATGGTGCGTCAAATCAAACAAAACTTAAAAACGGCCCAAGATAGACAGAAAAGTTGCACATATAAGAAAGGAACAAATAAAGAGTATAAAGTAGGGGAACATGTATTCATCAGAATCAAACCAAAGAAGAGCAATATAAGATTAGGACTCTATACTAAATTGGCACCCATATATGTGGGACCTTTTGAAATTATGGCTAGAATATGGCATGTAGCTTATCAATTGGCCTTACCTCCGTATTTAAGAATTCATGATGTTTTCCATCTTTCTTTGTTGAAAAAATATGTTGCTCATCAATCTCAGATAATTAATTGGGATAATGTATAGGTGGAACCCGAGGGAAATTTCCACACGAAACCAATGTGCATTCTTGATAGAAGGGAAATTCAGCTGCGGAAGCAAATCGTTGTACAAGTGAAAGTACAATAAAAACATTACTCTGAGGATGAAGCTACTTGGTAAAAAAAGGAAACTATGACACATAAATTTCCTACTTTGTTTCAAAACTTTAATGATACTGATTAATGATACCAATTAATGATACTGATTAAGCATTGAGGATAGTGTAAAGTTTTTAGAAGGAGCAGATTGTAACACCCACTAAATATTTCTGGTATTATTATTGTTATTTGCTTTTAAAGAAATAAGTAAATTAAATTTTATATATATTGGGGAATTGGAATTTGTAACAATTGAACAATAAATTGACAGAAACTTAGGTTTAAAAACAATTAGCAAGCCTACAACACTCTCTATGAATACAAGTGGTCAGTATTCAAACAAATCAGTTATTTTGCTATAAAATTCCTAGGCAAGACAAAAGAGATGATTTTTTTATGAGAACAGAGAATCCTAAATAGAGATGCCAGATATCACCATGAGTGAAAGGATCTATAGTGAATTCTTGAGATAACACAGAACTTCCAGTGAACATCTTGCATATGTTAGGTTGATGTTAGGCTCTGTTTCAGAATTGTTAGTGAAGCATGAGAGAATTCTAGGTTCTGAGATAAGTTATTTTTGCTAATACTAGTGGAAACTTGAGGCTGCAGAGGAACTATTTTAAACCTAAGATTGTTGGCAAGGGATTGAAACTAAGCAAGTGAAATTGCTAAAAAATTTCTACAATAGGGTGGTGTACTGTCACTATTAAAACGACCATTTTCAGATATGTTTTAGTCTTAAAATTGGTTTTGTTCTTCATCATATTTTTGTTATATGATTGAGTTATTGTGCTTGTTATTTATATTTACACATGTGAAAGGATAAGATTGGTGTTTTCTTTACTTTATTACTAAAGCTACTTGTTTACAGTTCCTTCATTTATGCATAACTTCTAATTTAATACCAGTCAATATACAATCTCTTTATTTACGCATAAGCTAGTTCATTAGCATAAAAACCTGAGTTTTGTTTATTGTTTCATTTTACTGTCCAACATCGAAACCTATGTAAGGTTTAAGCAATATATATTATATTTTATTTGAAAGGTACAAGGGTCGAGCAGATATAACCCTAATATTTTACAAGTTAAAACCCTAACTATGTTAAACAAGTCAACAATGGTCGGTTGTTTGTTAAGACAAAATATCCAAACAACTAGTTTAACAGGATCCCAAGTAAATTACAAATTTTAGTTATAATCTTTGCCAAAAACCCTTATACAGAAACTTATTACTGCCCAATAAAATATTAACAAAAAACCCTAGCTTGCAAGTACATTATCACGCATTTGGGATACCAAGACAAACAGTATTGTAACATCCTCCACAAATATGTGGTTATAATATATATAATATAATATAAATTACAGAAAAAGGTTTAGAAAACAAACAGACAACTTAATATTTTTCAACGAAGACTCGAGATCAAAACCAGACTTAGATACTAAATAAAGACTTGTGTGTTCATATACAATGAATAGTAAATAACCAAATGTTGCAATAAAAGCAAGTGTTTCTTTATCACAGGTTTAGAATTCAACCAATAGTAAACCATTCAACAGATAGTTATGCCAAAATGTAAACCCTAATAATTGTTAATGAGGTTACCATTAATGCATAATATGAATGGCTTGAGATAATAAACCCAGCAAACAACCCTTTAATACATTACAACCAACCTTTAAAACCAATGACAAACCGACCAACACTTGCACGACCAACCAAATCAGTGTTGCCTCCTTTAACTAATAGAACATAGATATAGAACCACCATTTTAAACCATTAACTTACCGTTGGGAACATGAAGCTCTCTGTTGAGCATCCATTCCTGCAAAACACAAACCATGGACTTGTTAATATGGAATTTATAAACCAAAGCAATCGATTACAGAACTAATGGTTGGAATATTGGGAACTTTACCTGAAATTCATTCGTGAGACCAGTTGAGAGCGAACTTAAAAATCGATAAACCCCAATTGTGGCAACAGAAGATAAACTGAGACAATGAACAATCTTGATGGTTGGGAACGAGTCCTTGTTAGCCAAGAAACTAGCATGCGCTTGGTATTTCATTACCTTTCCCAATGTAAATGTCGTAGTGAGCATGAGCTACGGTATAGCTCCATTATTGAACAGAGTGAAATACCGACAGTATGGGTGAAGTGGATAAACAAAGGGTAAATTCAACCCTACTTTCAAGCTGTAAAGCAATAGCGGATCTGAAAAACATTATTTTTCAGTTAAAATTATTAACTCAATATAGCTTGCTTCCATAGTTGGATGGCTAAATTCTAATAGAACATTTTCCACCATGTTTTGTTTTACAAATAAAATGTTAGGTAATGTATAAACCCTCTTCTGTAAATACATCAATTGGATAGGGTACCCGCAGAAGGAAAAAATGGGCTAGCATAAATGCTAAGCAAGTTTATGATTTAAACTGAGGGGTCTTGTTATAGCTGATTTTACCACATTTGGTAGAACACACTTTTATATCCTAAAATTGTCCCTCTACAGACTCATTGAACCCCCCTTTCTCAAATTATATTTGATGTCCCAATAAAGTCCTTTAAAAACACTTGTTTATGTGTATATGCGAGTTTTAATCCAATTCCCGTGTGTACATGCATCTTTTGAGCCAATGCCCACGTAAATCAGGAAATGTGCATGAAAACAAAAACTTTTGGAGTTTTCCTCATAGAGTCTCGAATAACCTGACTCTTGGCCTTCCATAAGCCTAGAAAACTCTCGGACTCAACCCTCCATTGCTTATTGGAGGGCTATATATTGAGCCTCTTGGATGCATTGAAGGAGGAGAATTTTGAAGAGCAAGGAAACTATAGTCCATTGTTGCCAGACTTGTCTATGCTTGAGTTTGTATCCCTTTGTCCCTTTGGAGCACACAGTGTTTCTCTTACCAAGATTTCCATTGAGATGGACGATTGAAGTGGTGGAGGCCCAGGTGGAGGACTCATTTTCTCTATTTTGTCAAGGTGCCAATAGAGTTTGTCACCATTTTATCTTCATTTTTATTAATAGAAATCTCCATTTCTCATCCAATACATGTGCTTAACTATGAATATTTTGTCCATGGATGTAGTTATTTGCTTATACATGATGATTTATATATGCTAGAGTAGGCCTAACACTTTAATATATAGAATTCTTGTCTTGTTTGTTGTTGTTGAGAGTGAATTATAAATACAAGCATGTTGGAAAAGCTCAACAGGGATCTACATCAACCGTTTGGAATAAGGTACGCTTTATATCCCTTAGTGTGAGATGCATTTATTTCTCTTACATATTGAAATCGATTGATCTCTGGTGGCATTCAGTCTATTATGGTCTACCCCAATCCATGCGAATTTTCTCTTCGTAGTAATGATTGGCGACTCTGCTGGGGAGGTTCCTTATTTTTCTTTGGGGATTGGGTGCATAGTGTGCTTGAATTGCTCTTTGTTCTCTCTGTTTCTGTGTCATTTCCAAAATTATGTGTTGAATGTGGTTGTCATTGATGTCAAAAGAGTTCATTAATGACAAAGGAATAGACAAGGATACGATGGCAAGACAAACTTAGTGAAAGATAAAGGCAGTGATAACATGGCATGGATGATGATATGGCAGATACGATGACATGGCATGGCATGGATGATGGTATGATAGATATGATGGAATGGAATGACATAGATGATGATTTGGCATGAATTTGAAATCATTGCTTCATTATGACATCATTCTGGAGAAATATGACAAATTGGCGAAAATCGGGAAATTGACTAAGTATGGAATAAATTGTCAAAACTGGTCTAAGAGGGTCTAAGAGAATGCTCGCCATAATTCATGGTTTGACTAAAATTCCTATACCATGGTACCATGATATAGCTTGATATAGTTTCTATCTATAAATGGTCTCAGGTTTCCTTCACCACTTCTAAGGAGAAAGTTCTAGGTCTGCCAAAACAGGGGTTTGTGCCAGAGCAAGCAAAAAATGGCTAATTAGCCTCAAAAATATTCTCGATCTAAATTATTGGTTAGAGTAAATTCCAGAAGAACATGGGGGTCTTGTAGTGTATTGTCTTGTCTAACTAACCATATTCTTAGGTCTCCTTGATCATGTCTGGAGAAAATGCTATGGATCTGCCAAATTGGGGTTTCAGGATAAAATTTGAGAAAGTCCTGAAAATGACTGTGTTAGAATCAGAAAATTGAAAAGGAATTTTGAAATGCTCGAAAGGAGGGGTTATTTTGATGATAAAATTCATCAAGTAGCATGGTCTTGTTCCTTGGTGAACTGACTATCTACCCATAGTATCATTACTATTCTGGAGGTCACACGTGTGAAATACAAGCTTGCCAAGTTGGGAAAAAGTGTGTTTACATAGTCTGAAAGGTCATTTAGAAATGCCCGCAAGGAGGTGATCATGAGGTGATAAAATAAATAAAAAATCATAGGCATGTTCCTTGGTGAATTGACTATCCATCCATACCTTCAGGTTGTCTTATGATGGTCTCATATGAAAAATATCAATCTACCAGAAATAGGAAAAATAATATTTTGCATAGTGAGAACAAAAGAAAATTGGTTGTGTTAAAACCAGTTCACAAGGCCATTTGCAAATTCCCACAAATGGATGTGTGTGTTTCAGTAAAATATAAAGGTGACATGACCTTATTTATTGTTGAATTGGCTATCTATCCATAAGTTTAGTTCTCCATCTGGTAGTCACATGTATGAAAAAGTGAGTTCCCAAGTTGAAGAAAAATTATGTTTTACACATAAATCTGAAAAATGCCAAAAATTAAGTATATGTTAACATGTTTTTATTTAAATTGGTCAGCTAAGTCAATTTTATAAAAATAAGGAATGATTAAGATGATTATGAAATAGAAGAAACTAATTATCAGCTATTTATCAAAGCAATTTAGATAAACCAAGAAGTATTTTTTTATAAAGATGTGTGTGTGATAAAAATGCAATTTCCAGAATTGAAAGGAAACAATTATGGAAAGGATGTGATGTTGAAAATTCATGATGATAAGCTACAAGAATAAACTAAATGAGGCATAAGCTTATTAAATAAAACATGTTTTTATTTAATTAAAACAGAGTTGATCCTTAAAAAGGGTTTGCTATTTAATTAAAAACATAGTTCATTTTTAATTAAAAAAGAAGGGATTGTTATTTATTTAAGAAACATAAATTTATTCTTTTTGAAGAGGCACGAGTGGGAAAAGACACAAGTCCATTTTTAAAAGATGCAATGACCAAAAATGAGATAGAAAGGTTTGTTATTTATTTAATAAACATAAATTTAATATTTTTGAAGAGGCACGAGTGGGAAAAAGGCACAAGTCCATTTTGAAAATATGAAATGATTAAAAATGAGATAGATAATATATAAACAGGCATTCGATATGGAAGGAAGATGTCTCAAGAGACTAGATCAAAGAAGAAGAAAGATCAACTAGAGATAAATAAAATGAAGTAATAAAATTGAAGAAAAGAATATCTGAAGGTGTACACGAATAAAATGAAGTAACAGAATTGAAGAAAAGAAGATCTGAAGTTGTATAGAGACAAAAGAAATAAAACAAATAGTAGAGAATGGTTGTTGAGTGTTTTAGCGTGAATATCTAAAGAAGTATAAAAGATCAGAGAAAGAATGGAATAACATGATTGTTTATGAATTTTGAATTGAATATTTGCATTAGATCTTAGAGAATAGAAGTTGTTGATAGAAGATATTATTGAAGTTATGAAAAAACAAGACTAGGGTGGCAGGGTGGTGTTAGGGCAAGATACAGGCCTGCAAGGGGGTACTATCCTACTTCCATTGGTAGCTGGTAAACACGGAATCATAGAATCCTTTCAGTAGAAGCTGATAAACCAGGGGATCGTGGCCTTCTTCCAGTAGTGGCTGGTAAACAGGGTGTTGGTGTATCCTGTCAGTTGTAGCTGACAAAAAAGGGTGTTGGTGCATCATTCAGTTGTAGCTAAGAATTTGGGTGTTTGTGTATCCATCAAGTTGGATCTTGTAAAAACTATTGTAAATATAATTTTGTAATATAGAAAGAATTGGTGCTTTACCCAATTGGGGTGCCACAATAAAAATATGTGTTTTGTGTATCTTGTTAATTCTATGTTTTTATTAAAGTTTAATAAGTTGTTTAAACAATAAAAAGTTAACAATACTAATTCACCCTCCCCCCCCCCCTTTAGTATTGACCAATATTCCAAAAATTTGTATCAGAGCGGGATACTTCACCACAGTTTAACCACTGGAAGGAAGATCCGATTAAAACCCACTATGGATCAACAAGAAGAGATTTATACAATGAATGGATCTCCAATACTTGGAAAAGAAGAATACATATTTTGGAGTACAAGAATTAAAAGTTATATGAAGGTAGAGGGAGCTGACCATGATGATACATTTACTTCAATTTCTGAGTATTCCTCGATTAGGGCAGTGACTTCCATAGTAGAAAAGATGGGTTGGAAGATCAACCACATGGTTGTGAATACTGCATTTCTCAATGGTATTATATATGAGGAGGCCTATTTGGAGCATCAACAGGGATTTGTTGTTCATGGGAGAGATTCTCATGTGTGCAAGATGAAAAATTCCTTGTATGGACCCAAGCAAGCTCCTTGAGCTCGATATTTGAGGATTGACTTTTAGTTGCCATCGATAGGATTTCAGAAGAGTGAGGTTGATCCCAACATATACTTCATTGTGGTTGGAGGTGATCTGATCATTCGTTTATTGTATGTTGATGACCTTTTTTTTACAGGGGAGGAGCACCTTATTGCAACTTGCAAGAGAGATCTTGCTTCAAAGTTCGAGATGACTAATCTTGGGTTGATGCGCTATTATTTGGGGATGGAGGTTTAACATGAGGCATTAATAGAAAAAGAGGTGATAAATGACCAAGCGACCAAAAAAGATGGTCGCCATGTGAAATAAATGACTAAACCACCAAAAACTTTGGTCACCGCAGTGTTTTTGAGTGAAATGTGACAAAAATTGAGCAATTTTAAGTTATCACAACTAAAAATGACTAAAATAAATTACTAATATAGTCATGGGATAAAAAAAGTGAGTAATTTAGTCATGAGATAACATGTGATTTAAACAGATTTTTATATATAAACTAAACTATTTGCACAACAAACTATTTTTTATATATAGTTTGTTACAAACCACTACGATTATATGCTTGATTGCTTCATTATATTTATCTAGTTCAGTTTTATTACTTTTAGATGAATGATTGTGAAGGAGAAATGATGCATTTTTATGTTGGTCCTATCTATGTTGTTTGCATCTTATCTATGTTGTTTGCAAGCATATGATAATGATGCATTAAGGGCATTAAAAGAGATTATTAGTATCCATGCTTAAGACGTGTGTGTTAGCTACCATTACGCCGATTCGTGAGTACATTTATGATGGGTCGGTTAATGAATAAATTAGTATGGGTATATTGGTTATTAGCAACTTGTTGGATGAATTATTGATGTATTACTTATGTATTGAAGGTATAAATATACATATATGGTAGTATGATTTTGTTGACTTCTTTCATATATTTTAAAATTTAAATAAATTGATTGGATTATTGAATGATATAAATTATATACATTTAATATAATATGGTACAAGAAAATATCTTATTTGACTTATGTGTGAGAGGATAATATAAATAAATGGATAAATAGGGTTGCACAATTTTTTAGAAAAGTGTTGTCATAGTTGCATTTAAGATGGTAGCATGAAAAGTAAGACTTCACATGGTGTTATTGTTATTTTTATTTATTTAAATCAAATTGATATCTTTGGAGAAATTTTTTTATTGATTGTTGAATATTATTAAATTGGAATTTAATAACAAAAACTTGGATGAGGAGGAAAATGAGAACTTTTGTTATAAATAGGAGACTTGATATTGGAAGGAGGGAGGTTCTTTTCCAAAAGATATCTTAGGGAAAGTTTTGGAAGGGATGGGGAATTTGGGATATTTTGGAGATGAGAAGTTTGGAAGAGTTGGAAGAGTTTGAGAACTTTTGAGAGAATGGATACATAGCTTACTTGTCCATCACTATTTTGTTCTCTAGGGGGTCTTGGGTGTAGAGGGCCATGAGGCCAGGTGGATGGCTCCTGGGGATACAGAGCCGACTGGGCACCTAGTTGGTTGGGAGGTAAAATCGTGGTTCTACTTTGGGCAATGAAGATGGAAGCAACTCAAGGATAAGATGAAATATTGCTTTAGTTTGGACTTCTTCACCATTTTTATGTCCAGGTATTCCTCTTGTTATTTTAAATTACTTATATATTGTTGTAAAATTGATATATGTTGTTGAAAATTGTTTATATGTTTATATGGTGTTAATACTATTGTAGTTACATGATTTCATGATATTTCATCCTATGGAAATCACTAATGAAGTATTAGTATTTTGAAATTATTGATCAACTAAATAACCACCCTTGATGGGTGTTACAAAAGTATCAATGTTGAAAATACATTCATACAATCATATCATATTAAACTTCAATACATAAGACTATATATTCTAGAATATATAAAAAATAATTCCTCTCAACATAAATTGTTAAGAACTCGTGTCAACCCTCCTCTTTATTTCATTAGTATATTCTTGTTGGGGGCATATGCTTTGTAACTCATCCTGTGAGTATATTGTATTATCCCACATCCATGGAGAGTAATAGTTGTTTGGATTATACTTAGTATATAAGTACGTGTTGAGGCCAATGAAGCATCCACGAGTTATTTTGTATTGAGCTTGCTCAAAGGAAGTTTCCCCCTCGAAGTGGCCTGCGATCAATAAAATCTCTTTTGTGCTATGTTATTTCTGTTATATCATGCATTTTCATTGTTTATTGCAGGAGGTTCCTCACATCTAGTATCATAGCACTTTCTTGGGCTTGCTGGGTGGAATTTCTGCCAATTTGTTTTTCTTTTGTAATGCTTCCCGATGTTCTGATTATTGTAGTAGTGTTTCTTATTTACATCTATATTGTTCATTCATATCATGGAATAAAACCTATCTACTTAACTGTGGGAAGTACTTAGGAATATCCCTAAAACCCCGAAGTATCTAGCCATTGAGGGACATGCCAAGCGAAAAGGGAAACGACCCCTGCTTGATTGACAAGTTGCCACCCGTGAGGTAAACCAAGATTTGTTGTTTGTGGAAAAGCGGTTATCGATTTTACCTGAGATGTGGAGTGAGCAGTACTGCCCCAATACGTAAGTCATTAGACAACATTGGTGTCCGAGTGAATCCCCTGAACCTTTAGGAATCCCAACTTACATGGGTTCCATACCTATTTCCAGTTGATAAAGCACAGATTTCCAGAGCCGCCACAGATCAATTCCACAGAACCTTAAAAAAAACTCCTAGTTATGGTTATCACCCGCGCAGGAGAAAATAAACAAATGGAAGAATAACTTGCCGTCGTCAAGACCAAAATCCAAGATCTAGATGAAAAATTTCTCGTCCTCCATCTGCAGCATTCATCCATGAACAACTGACGACAACCTGAGTCTTTCACGGACACTGGGTTCTCTTCTTCCAGCAATTTTCGTCGGCTGAAGCTTGGTTTTCCTCGCTTCAATGGTGATGATCTGACTGGATGGATTTACAGGGAAGAACAATATTTTAGTCTCCATAACACTTTTGATGTCAATAAATTCCCACTTACATCATTTCATTTGGAACATGAATCCCTTCAATGGTTCTGTTGGTACATCAAGGCTCATGAAGAGCCAAACTAGACGGATTTTTTCCAATTCCTTTTGCAATGATTTGGCCCGATTGCCTTTTATGACTTGAAAAGAGCACTCACCAAACTTCTCCAAGATGGCACTCTGAGGGAGTATTAGACAAAATTTGATAAACTAACCAATCACACAAAAGGATTGTCTAATAAATTCTACAAGTGTTGTTTTATTAGTGGTCTGAAAGATGCAATCCGATCTCAGGTTAAAAAAAATTGTTCCAATACAATGATGGAATCCCTAGCGTTGTCTAAGTTGGTGGAGGACAAGATCATGGCTCAACAATACTCCAAATCCATTTTTGTTCAATTCAGAAATATAGTTCCCCAAAGACCTCCAATCGTGCTAGCTCCTAGAAACACTCCTATCAAGTATTTGTCTGAATCTGAGATGTGGGCATGTAGAGAAAAAGGGCTTTGTTGTAATTGTGATGAGAAATTCACCTGTAGACATTGATGTGTTGAGCAAAAGATCTATCTCTTGGATGTGGAGTCTCTGCCTGCACCTAAAATTTATGATGATGCTCGAGATCCACTAGATGATGAGGATGACATTCCGTAGCTACCTATTGACCCTCCTGCTCAGGACGACCATCCAGAGATATATTTCTAGGAATTAGTTGGAGTCACCACCCCACAAACCATGCGGGTCAAGGGTTTCTTCAAAAATCTCCCTCTTACAATTCTCATTGATTCTAGTAGCAGTCATAACTTCATTGATCCCTGGATCACCAAACAGGAAGATTTGTTTTGTCCATCCTTGCTCCATCTTTGAGGTCAGGATTTCCAATGGGGGCACCTTACCTTGCAAAGGGAAGTGTCGTAATGTGTGAATCTCTATTGTATATTATAACTTGCGCTCTGACATGCTTTCCGTTCCCTTAGGCATATGTGATGTGGTTTTGGGCGCTCAATGGTTACGCACACTTGGGCCTATTTTATGGGATTTTGCTAAACTCTGGATGGAGTTTTCAATTAATGGTAAAAAGCACACATTGAAGGGCTTACAATAAGGTTCTCTCAGGATCATCAGTTCACATCGCATGGAAAATATCCTTAATAATAATTCACATGGTGTCATCACTGAGCTCCATTTCATTCAGATGCAACCTTCAGTAATCTCAACTACTCCCTTGGATCTACAACAAATTTTGTATCGATATGCATGTGTTTTTGTTGAGCTAGTGGGATTTCCACCTTCAAGGCCAGAGGACCATCATAGTCCACTCCTTCCTGAAAGCGTCCCTCTCAACATCAGGCCCTATTGCTACCTGTTTCACCACAATACAGAGATTGAGATGCTTGTTCAGGACTTATTGAAGCAAGGTACTATTCACCCTAGTACTAGTTCCTTTTATTCACCAATTCTTCTTGTCCGAAAAAAAGATGGCTCATGGCGCCTCTGCATTGACTTTAAAGCACTTAATCACATCACAATCAAGGATAAGTTTCCAATTCCTGTTTTTGATGAGCTTCACGGTGCTCATTTTTCTCCAAATTGGATCTTCGTTTTGGGTATCACCAAATTCTTCGTGTAATTTCCACATGGTCCCGATAAGGTATGAACATCGAATCTCGAATCTCCAAAAGAATAATAATAATTTAATATTGTATGAGAAAAGGACACTGATTAATGACTGAAGATGAAGATGTGAAGGAAAGTAAGAAGATGCCAGGAAAAATAATTCGTGTAATTTCCACATGGTCCCGATAAGGTATGAACATCGAACCTTAATTCACATTCAAACCAACCAGTACATGTCAAATCTCGAAAAGAATAATAATAATTTAATATTGTATGAGAAAAGGACACTGATTAATGGCTAAAGATGAAGATGTGAAGGAAAGTAAGAAGATGCCAGGAAAAGGACACTGATTAGTGACTGAAGATGAAGATGTGAAGGAAAGTAAGAAGATGCCAGGAAAAGGACACTGATTAATGAGTGAAGATGAATATGTGAAGTAAGAAGAGGCCAAGAAAATGCCTTCCTTCGTTCACATGCAAACCTGTTATTAAAGATGAAGAAAAGAATAAAGATTACATTCCTCGCATTCATCTTAAGGATTTGGATGACTTGCTCGGTTTTCGAAGGAGTAGAACGATTAGTAGTTGTCGCTTAAAACCTTTCTAATTTTATATATACAATTTG
Organism: Pseudotsuga menziesii; assembly: GCA_001517045.1. Taxonomy (NCBI): domain Eukaryota; kingdom Viridiplantae; phylum Streptophyta; class Pinopsida; order Pinales; family Pinaceae; genus Pseudotsuga; species Pseudotsuga menziesii. The sequence goes on from LPNX010639053.1 coordinate 155,576, forward strand.
CGTTATCTAATATATTAATTGTGTTAAACGTGTAAAAATAATATTTTAATTAAACTTCATTTTTCCAAAAACTTCCGGTTCTCAAATGTCTTTTTCTTCCATGAAATAATAATTTTTAAATTAATGATATTATGTCTCGTTTCTTTTCAAATAATATTCAAGAATATTTTGATTATATCTAGTTTAAGTGTAATATTGCCGTCTCTAAATAGTGTAATATGTATTAGTGGCACATTTATACTCCACATTTCTAAACAAGTATAATATTAGCTTAATAAATGAGATATTGGTTTTATGTGGATTTTTAAATTAATTTTTTAAAATAATATATTTTAAATAAAATAAATATCAAAACATAATAGAAACTGAGGTTCACATTTCCTCAACAAGTTTAAGTTTTTATTTTAAACTAATTAAATCATATAAAAGTTTTTCTTAAAAAAAATTGCATAAACTTTATTTATCTATTAAACATAATTACTATTATATTTTTATTCATGATTAATATATTCATTTCAATTAATCCAAATTAAAAATGAAGTAATAACCCATACCAAATCTTTATTATTACAATTACAATCTATTCATTTCTATTATTATTAATTATTTAGCAAAATGAAATTTGCATCAACCACAATCTTTGTTTTAACTTTCTTTTAGAAGAGAAATGGCTTATAGTGTTGTTTAAAAAAATAATATTTTCTTTTCAACAAGAACACTTGAGGGGCTTTTATAAAAAATTGAATAAATGATTACAGAGATCTCAGCTTACAATTTTTCCAAAGGAGAACCATATCTGCAACTCCTTGTTCATCCTTTTTCATCCTATATTTCTCATGGTATTTCCCTAATCTATGGAGACTATATCTCCTGACAAACTGCCCAAGTAAAAAAACACAAAAGCAAAACATTACTAAAAGGAGATTGAAGTCACTTCTAAGGTACCTAGTTTCTTTTGTAAACCTTTTGATTACAAACTAGGACGCCACACTCTAAGTCGACACCCTTGTTAGCCATTATGTCCGCTTGATAATTATTTGCTCTCAGCAGATGAATGACGTTGATAGCTTTGAATTCATTGATCATGTACTTTAGGACGTGGTGTGTCTTGCTCGTTGGGTTCTTGTGATTCTTCGTCAGGTTCCTTGCTTCCCTTATAACCATCATCGAGTCGCCAAAAACCACCAGTTCCTCTATGCCAACATTCCTTGTGAGTTCCAGACCTTTAATGAGTGCTAGCCATTATGCACCATTATTGGTCTTCTTGCCAATTCCCCAAGAGTACTCATTCATCTTGCTTCCTTTGGCATAAAAAAGAACTCTGCCTACACCTGCCAACTTGGGATTTCCTTTCGAGGCTCCATCGAAGAACAAGGAATTGCAACCAAGTTCCTTCCACCAAGTATTGAATTCTTCCGAACTCATTCTCAAGTGCCAATTCCAAGGTTTAAAGTTTTTTTTGGGCTAAATCCAAAAAGTGGAGGGTGGGGTCACCAAGAAATCGGCGGACCAACCCCTTCCCATCGATGTAAACGATTCCTTGTTGATGTTGGCCATTCATTTCATGGTTAGAGCCTCCACCCAAAGTGCCTTTTCCAATGCTAAAACTTTGCACAAACTATTTTTTTTATCCTCGAAGATTTCTTTATTTCTTGCTTCCCAAAGCTTCCAGCAGATGAATTTTGGGAGAGCTTCCCTTGCTCTTTGCAAAGTCTGGTTTTTTAAAGAGTGATCCCTGGTAGTAGTCTTTCCAACGTGAGAAGAAATCGCTCTAATTTGTAGGAAGAGTTAAGTAAAATTTTGGATCCTTGAACGCCCTTTTCCAAAACTCCTGCGAAAAATTACAATCAATGAAGAGATGTTCCAAATATTCTTCTACATTTTTGCACAAGATGCATCTCATGGGGCAAGCAATGCCTCTCTTCCTCATGTTCTCTGTGGTCAAAGTTTTTCGATGGGCCAAAATCCAGTAGAAGACGTTAACCTTCGATAACCAATCCTTGCACCAGACTTTGGCCCCTTTCCTATCAATGCCAATGTTATTTTGATGGTCGGCTGCAATTTTGTATCCTTCCTTTACCTCATACGCTCTGGTCTTCCCCAAACTCCTACCATCTGCTAAGCTATAGTAAATAGGACTAGACTCGTGAATCGGAGTGATGAACATGTTGTAGTCTGGTCGTAAGCTGATCAAAACCTCCAAATCAACCCAGTCTTCCCATCTTTCACGGCTTGTCCATTTTGAGAGATCGTACAACATGTAGATGCTTTCCCACTCCATCCAATTCTTGAGTTCTACTAATTCCTATTGATATTTGGTTGGGGAATTGGGTCCTAAATTGTCCACCCAAACTTTATCCTCTTTCCATTTCCTGGAGTCCAGAGTAGTTGGTCTTGGAGGATGAACGTGGATTTCTTGCATAGCTCCCATATGGGCGTAGATTCCACACATCTTCTTCTGTCCCCATGCATTTTTTTTTTTGCAGAATCTCTTTCCACCATGCTTTATTTCCAAAAACAGTTCTCTAGAGTATTTTTGCTCCCAAATCCAGGTTCATTTTGATGGGATCTTGTATTCCAGCACCACCATAATTTTTTGGCATGTAGATCATACTCCAATTCACAAGGTGGAAATTTTTTTTACCACTTGACTTACCTCCCTAACATAGAAATCATATGAGTTCTTTGGTTACAGCTTGTAGAGTTTTCTTGGGGGCTAGTGAGATCGAGCATGCATAGATGGGATAGGAAGCAAGAATTGAATTAATGAGAACTAGCTTACCAGCAGGACTGAGCCATCTTGTCCCCCAGGAAGAGATTTTATTTTTTATTTTGTCTACCAGTCCTTGTCACTCGGTAGCTCTTTTTTAACCTTTGAAGATTGGTATCCTAAGGTAGTTGAAGGAGTTCCAGGCTACATTTCCTTTGAATCCAAGGATCCTTCCAATCCTTGCCATGGTGCCTGGAGGGCAATCCCACATAGGAAGGATGAATTAGTGGCCCCACGAATCTTGTCTTTCTTCCTGGTCCAATTTAACATTCTTTTTAAATCTTCTTTTATGATATCCCACGCTGCTTTGTAGAAATTTATGGTAAAGTCGTCTGGTCCAGGCGCTTTGTCAGCTTTTAGAGACCAAATTGCATTTTGATCTCATATTTCAGAATGGGTTTTTCCAACTCTCTGTTCTCTTATTTATTGATGAGCTTTGGTATTATTGAAAGGATGTCTAATTGTGCTTCTGGGTCAGCCTCCTCACTATCTATGTAGAGCTCTAAAAAATGGTTAAAAGCATGTGATTTTACTTCCTCCTGTCCTACGATCTTCTTCCCATCTATGTCTTTTAATTCCTTAATGATGTTGAGCTTTTCCTAACCTTTGCTTGTTTGTGAAAATATTTTGTGTTGATGTCTCCTCCCTTTAGCCAAAGCTGTCTGGACGTTATCCTCCATTCCTCTTCCTCTTATCGTGCAGCATTTAGTATTTTGATGTTCAATTCTTTTTTGTGGCTCAACAACGTTGGCATAACCTCTTTCGTTTCCATGTCTGAATGGATAACAGCCAGTTCGGTTTGAAGGCTAGTTTTATGTTGACTGGGATTCTTCTGGACATTTTTTGCCCAACTTTTGATTGTAGATCGCACATATCTATGCTTTGATTCCCAAATGTAGCTGGCCAAACCTTGATATTGAAGGTCCCATGCCTTTTGGATTATATCAAGGATTGTGTCATCTTGTAGCCAAATCGAGTTGAATCGAAATGGGATGGGCCTGAGATTGGCAAGTGGGTTTAGAGTCAAAGCAATGGGCTTGCGGTTGGAGACTGCTAAAGGTAGGGTGAAAGATGCTAGAAGGATATATTCTTGAAGGAAAGCAGAGCTTACCAGGACTCTATCTAGTGTTACCACAACGTGACCTGCTCTAGCTCTTCTGTTACTCCAATTGTACCTCCCGTTCCTCAGTGGAGTGTCCAACAGGTCCAGATCTGAGATCAAGTCCTCCATCTTCTTGCTAAATGGATCTCTGGCCCTTGTTCCTCCACATTTCTCCAACTGTGACTTAGTAGTGTTGAAATCTCCAGCAATGTTGAGGTGTTTTCCTTGCAGATTCTCCTTTAGCTTGGAGAGATATTCCCAAAATACTGCCTTATCTATATAGTGTGTTGGTCCATATACATTGAAGATGTATATCGAAGTTGGATCATCCTTTTCCTGGATTTCAGTGAGAAGCCAATTATTGATTTCCCTTATTGATATTATTGAAAATTTGCTTGAAACTAAGGTGGTTATTCCTCCATAATCTCCTTTAGAGCTTATGGATTTCCCATGGCAGTTTTTCCATAAGTGGGAGAGTTCCATAGTCTCCACTACCTGCATTTTTGTCTCTTGGATTAGCAATATGTCAGGCTTCTCGGTTTTTACTATGTATTTTAGTGCTTCTACTTTGCTTGAACCTCCTAGCCCCCTGTAGTTCTAAAAGACGACTTTCATCATTTTTTATGCGATTGAGATCCTACTCGAGATATGCCATTCGGTTTTATCCCTCCTAGGTTTCTAGGATTTTGTAGAAGTTTTGTTTCCAGGAGTTATGGCAGGTGGTGCTCTGATACCACTAAAGGATTGAGTAACACTTGAATTCATTTTATGTCATGGCAAAGGCATTTATTATACATTGCATAGGGTGGTTGATATTCATCTTCCAACAAATTGTTTCATATCCCTATGTGACTATTTATATTCATATTTATTTACATAGTCTATGGAACCATAATCCAAGGATTAGGTTTCCAACAAAAATGAAGGCTATTTCTCTTCCACAATGAATTCATTACATTGATCATCATTGTTGGTCTCTCATTGGAGTCGCAATTGTATCTCTATTACTACATGCATGATTATTTTGGGGCTTCATTTCTCCCTTCATTGATAATTCACACTTGGTATACTAGGTTGATTGACTTTATGTTCTTGTGATATTGAAATCTTCTCCCATGGTCACATTCCCCTTTATAGTTATGTTGGAAACAACCATGGTGTTGTAGAAATCCCCTCTCAAGGTGGAATTCCCCTATGTAACAACCATGGGAGGCACGAGACATGACTATGAAAAGAGGAGACAAAAAACAATAGTTGCAATCGATAGCATATGCCCTTCCATTTTATGTGGTGTTAAAATCATCCCTCATATTCTTTGGTTATTCCTTTATGTTTGGTGCATTGTTTTTAAAATTTGATTTCAAACAATGCGATGTGTGTAAATATTGGAGGAGGCATCCACAAATTTTGGCATTTTTGTCTCTTGGATTAGCAATATGTCAGGCTTCTCGGTTTTTACTATGTCTTTTAGTGCTTCTACTTTGCTTGAACCTCCTAGCCCCCTGTAGTTCCAAGAGACGACTTTCATCATTTTTTATGCGATTGAGATCCTACTTGAGATATGCCATTCGGTTTTATCCCTCCTAGGTTTCTAGGATTTTGTAGAAGTTTTGTTTCCAGGAGTTATGATAGGTGGTGCTCTAATACCACTATAGGATTGAGTAACTCCTAAATTCATTTTATTTCATGGTAAAGGCATTTATTATACATTGCATATGGTGGTTGATATTCATCTTCCAACAAATTGTTTCATATCCCTATGTGACAATTCATATTCATAATTTATTTACATAGTCTATGGAACCATAATCCACGGATTAGGTTTCCAACAAAAATGAAGGTTATTTCTCTTCTACAATGGATTCATTGCATTGATCATCATTGTTGGTCTCTCATTGGAGGTCGCAATTGTATCTCTATCACTGCATGCATGATTTTTTGGGGCTTCATTTCTCCCTTCATTGATAATTCACACACGGTCTCTTAGGTTGATTGCCTTTATGTTCATGTGATATTGAAATCTTCTCTCATGGTCACAATCCCCTTTATAGTTATGCTGACAACAACCATGGTGTTGTAGAAATCCCCTCTCAAGGTGGAATTCCCCTATGCAACAACCATGGGAGGCACAAGACATGACTATGAAAAGAGGAGACAAAAAACAATAGTTGCAATTGATAGCATATGCCCTTCCATTTTATGTGGTGTTAAAATCGTCCCTCATATTCTTTGGTTATTCCTTTCTGTTTGGTGCACTATTTTTAAAATTTGATTTCAAACAATACGATGTGTGTAAATATTGGAGGAGGCATCCACAAATTTTGGTTGATTGCATCCACTTGTATTCCACTAAAATGTGGAAGTGCCATTTTGAGCAACATAGTAAAATAAATTCAGTGATGTGTCAATGCAATACTTTAATCTCTCATTTGTTATTAATATGCACAATTTTCTTATGTTGATTGTTGGCTGCTATCACTGCGATGGAGTAGGATTGTGTCATGTCTGTCAAATGTTGGCTCCTAAAATTAATGGGCGAGATGTGTCATGTCTATCATGTGTCGTCTCCAAAAATGAATGGGAAAGATGTGTCATGTTCCTGACATGTTGATTCCAAAAATATATATTTATAAAACACATTTAGTATATATATTTGAATTTTAATTTCAAATTTTAGTTCAATACATAAACAATTTCAGAGTACTACAAATATCTGAGCGAGCAATTTCAGATTCCAAGATGAATTTTAAGAGTAATTCAGATTCTAGGGAAAATTCTAAAGCTAGGCGAAATCAGGTAAGTTTTTGTTTTTCAATCAAACAATATTTCGATGTTCATATTTGTCGTCTTCTATTGCAATTGAATGTAAGTTGTGAATTCAATGTTAATTGAGAAACCAAATATTAGAGGACATGCTATCACATAAAATATAGTACAAAGTTGAAAAAATACATTTGACCTCATGCCCAAATGCTATCAAATGTTTTGGGTATCAACGGTCATAGGAGATCGAGGTCATGGGATCAAACCTCTCAAAATTGCAAGCATGAGCTCTTTAAAGTAGTTAATCTTTGCAACAAGCTCAGGAATTGTAACCTAAATCTTTGAAGATTCCCGTAAATATTTGACCACACAAAGCAAAACAAATCTAGATTGGAAATCAGTTGGCTACTCATGACTCTCACACATTTCAATAATCTGGTCCCAAAACTTTCCGAGCTCTAACCTACGCAAACTAGCTTTCTTGAAGGAGTCATAATATCCGTCACCCTTTTCATAACAAATCATTTTATACAATCACTCTGTACAATGTTGAGATCACCAATTCAAGCACAAATTTCAAACACCACTTAACATTTCTAAATAAAGAAAATAAAATAGGGAAGAGCATATAAAGATGCTACAATAGAGTCTAATATCAAATCCTCTACCACAAGAAACTAGCATACAAAGTATACATGAATTTATAAACTCAAAAGACAAATAATAAGATTCTCTTCAGTTTTTTACCTCCCAACAAAATAAATTTTCTCCTTTACCTCTATGATGAAACAAGTGTTTCGAATCCTGATTAATTCATTTGTGTGCTTTAAATGTCACATATTTCACCGTTTTTAGATGAGGAAATATGGAGGAGATGACCACATTCAAAGAAAAAAATACACCCTTGCATTAGTTAGTTGAGATGAGGATAAAATGTTTATTATTGAAAAAGGATTAAATAACATTACATTTGATAGAACGTGAACCTCTACCAGATTTAAGATGGATCATGTAGTGTTATTGTAGCACTAGACGTTTGAGTTAATCAAACGTTTAATAGGTTTGAGTTGTATCACTTTGATTTGAGACTATATTTATAAGGTTTTATTGATTTATGTGTTAAATTATGTCTTCGAAAAATAAAATATAGTTTTAAATTTTGGAAATTAGTTATTTTTTAAGGTACATTTAGATGCTCCTGTATTTATAAGGTTTTATTGATTTATGTGTTAAATTATGTCTTTGAAAAATAAAATATAGTTTTAAATTTTGGAAATTAGTTATTTTTTTAAGGTACTTTAGATGCTCCTTTATCCATTCATTGGTGAAAATCTAGTTATACTCAGTTTTATTTTTATTTTTTTTAAGAAATTTTATGAGACGGAATGGAGACTAAAGAATGAGTAAACATATCGCAAAAATGAAGGATGAATAAGTGACCCAAAAATAACAGAAGGGTAAAGGAGTAAGTCGCATAAAAAAGAATAAAAAGAAATAAGTAAGTTAGATATCAAAGCAAATTATAGGCAGGAAGATGAATGAAAATGCAAAATTCTTAAAATAAAAGCATTTGTTTTTGCTCTAAAATAATGATCTTATTTTAATATGCATATTATTTAATTATATAATTATAATAATATTAAATATATTTAATTTTCTTAAATGGCTACGAATTAAACATAAAACCCAAGAGGCCATCTATTAATTATTAATAAAATTATTTATTAAAAATATTTATTTCAAAAATTTAGATTATAACACATAAAAACAACATAATGAAAGTTAATATTTGTTGATTAAGCTTTTTATTATTGATTTTATTGATGTCTCATCCTACTTAAAATTGTATTATCATAATATTTTTTTTAATGTTTGGTAGTGGTTTGAATTTTTTAAATAGTTTTTTTTTGGACATCATGGAGTAAGGTGGACATTTTCTTTATTTATATTTTTATGATGCATTGATTTCTATAATTTTCCTTGATGCATTGATTTCAATGATTTTCTTTCATACATTGCTTTGTGATTTTCTTTGGTGCGTTGATTTCAATGTTTACTTCTATGCTACAGGGTTTTTTATATAACCATGTCTCCTCTTAATGATAGTCCTATTCATAAGGAGGTTGAAGGCTTGAAAAGGTATGCACGACAATGAGCTAGGAAATATAGAGAGAATGAATCACTTGAACAAGTGGAGGAATGTAAAAAAAAATCATGAATGACATAGATTGCAAAGGGAGAATCATCCCCTACATATGGCTCCATAACAATAGAACTTGTCTTGAATTTTATACTAATGTGTCCAACTTATTGCAGATATCATGCTTGTATTTTGTTTTGTCAAAATCATCATCATTAGACACTTTCAACACTCGATTAAAGTCTCAACATAGTGTGGTTGAGTTGAGTCTAGGTATTTGTCGTCTTTCCCTCTCGACATTAGCATACCATGAAGTTGGTGCCATTGTGTTGAACTTGTTATATTAGTTGCGTTCATATTTTGTTTGAACAAAAGTGTTGTTGTTTGACCCTTGCGACAATTTGTTAAAGTTTTGGGATGTAGGGGTCCTTGAATTCATCTGCAGTGTTAAAATTTACAAAATTGTATTTTATTGTTAAAATTACAATTATCCATTATCAAATTTCATCGGATTATCCATTATCGAATTTTAATGCTACAGATGGATGCAAGGGGGCCTTTGAATCCATCTACAACGTTAAAATTTATGATATTGTAAAGTGGTCATCTTCCTATTGATTATTCACCTTTGTATCATGATCTTATTGGCAAAACATTAACATACATTCTATTACCCAATGCTAAATTAATTAGTGGCAACTCATAAGCTCACTTTTGGATTACTCATCAATAGGTGAGTATTGTTAGATTTAAAAGGAATCCCTTTTCAATCTCTAATATGATACACCATTTTAGATTTTAAATTATATTTTGTATCATGATAGGAGAGGAGAGGTGAATTTACATGAAAAATCTTCCCTTGATAGGGCTTGTGTTGTGGTCATAGACCTATTATTTCATGACTCTTATATTTTACAAAAATCAAAACACTTTGTTTTTCTAAACTTACTCTTCATTTTCACCATGTACTCTATTGCTTAACTTTAGTAATCCTACCATAGGGACTCCACCTTTGAGCTAGAGAAGAGATGCAATTGCAGTTGTAATAGACCTAACTAGATGTGCCGACCATACTAGTAGGATTCACGAAAAAGATTTATTCAAACCAAGAGCTTCCTTGTTCATTAAAAATTAAAGAAAACAAAGCCTTGGCCATGCCAATTTATTGATGATGTCATGTTCATGAGAAATACAATTGAGTCAAGTCATAGTTGACACAATGCAATATTTAGCAAACCCATAAACCAACTTGATCATTGAAACAAAATCAAAATACGAGTAGAGGGTACATGATCAAGAATCCATGAAATACAATATGTTATAAGAAAACATCCATAGAATGAGGTACAAGTGATAACATCCCATAATCAATACCAAAACAAAGGAGGCCACCCAAGGCAATTATTAATTAGATCATCTTCATGCTTTTCAACTTGGTGTTTGTTGAGACCCAACATGGATTTCAAATAAATTTAGCACTAATATTTTGGCCACTCCTCCAATTGAGAACTATAAGAAATTCATAACAAGGGAATCCCACAACTTGTTTATCCCTACACTTAGATGAGGACAAAGACTAGTTAATCCCATGATTATAGTTTAGTCCACAATATCTCCCTTACTACTTAGTTTAGGAAACCTTTGTGAATAAAAATGGAGGGATGTTGTGTTTGGTCACAACAACCTAATTAATACTAAAGATATAGGAAGGTAGAAGCATTACCCTAGTGAAACACACACTTGTAGTGAATTCCATATGTATAAGCATTACCATAATAGTGAGCTAACATAGGTAGAAGCATTACCCTAGTGCCTCAAACACAAATGGTATTTAATAGTGAACCCTCAATAATGAAGATAATAGCAAGCAATGTTGTTGTACTATAACACCTCCATGTTAGAAGAAAATATTGATGACATATGTATCTTGGAAAACATCATGGTTTGGTGTTTTGTTTAATTCACATGTAAAATATATTCGGCTCAAACAACCAAGTGGTGCTTTGCATTGCGAAGATTTTGTCCTCATGATTAAAGATTAATGACATGGGTACCTTACAAAACACCTTGGTTTGGTGTTTTGAGTTTGGTGTTTTGGGTACTATGATCTACAACCAAAGGTATAACCTATTTATTTCCAACCCCGTGCAAATGTTGTTGCATTACAACATCCCTATTCACATGAATAAAATATTAATGATGTGGACACCTCAATTTGGTCTTTTGGTTAAGGATCCATATTTATAGGTAAAAGATTTTGAGTTCTAACTCAAAGTGGTGTCGATGCATTGCAACAAATCCATGCACATGAACAAAATATTAATTACATGGGTACCTTACTAGACACCATTTTTTGGTGTTTGGGTCAAGATCAACATTCATAAGAAAAAGGTCTTGAGTTCCAACCCACGTTATGTTGTTGCATTATGTTAACTCCATGCACATAAACAAAAGATTAATTGATGATATATTTCCTATAAACACCTTAATTCGATGCTTTGTCTAAGGATCCATATCCACTTGTAAAAATTCTAAAGTTCCAACCTCTAAGTGACGTCCATTAATCACAACAACTCCATGCACATGAATAAAATAGTTATGATACAAGTACTATAGTAAACATATTAGTTTATTGTTTTGATTAAGGATACATATCCATAGATAGATGCTCTTGAATTACAACCTTCTAAGTACTGGGCACCTTACAAAACACCCTAGTTTAATGTTTTGATTAAAGATTCATATCCACATGTAAAATGTTTACGTTCCAACTATCTACAACAACATTACGTTGCAACAATTCCATATACAAAAATAAACTAAACACCTAAATATTTAGATGAAAAGTGTATACTATCATGCTTTTTTCTAGAGGAAAGACTTAACTATCATAAATGCAAATGGCTTGGCTCCTTGACCACACAAAGATATTCCAATACACAAAAATGCAGAGACCACCATGGTCAGCTTCTTCAATATGACCCTAATACATAGGTCTATTCGCAAGGGACCCCTAAAATGAAAACACCAGCAGAAGAAGCAGAAATGTAGAAATCTTCAGGGACTTGGACAATAATCCCCCCAACAATGCCCCCCCTTACCAAGCTACTCTCAGGCTTAGGTCCATTGGTAGGGCCTTCGGATTTGTTATTTATATGGTTTCCTATGCTTACCACCACTCCTTCAGCTTTGTCCCGCCTCGGGTTCGAAGTGAGAGGCAGCATAGAAAATATATATTGGAGGCCAGGGGCATAATATAGCCTAAGGAACCCTACATCTATGGGATCTGCGGTCACAAGTTCAAAACCCGCGTCAAATTCCAGAAGCACTTTAGGCAATTGCATGAGAGAGAGTAGCTCAAACACCTAAGGTGTATGGATTCCTTGAAAGGGAAGAAGAAGGAAACTTTTGGGGATAAAATAGTACCCAAACAGGAGAAATATAGGAAAGTGGCCAGATAGGTTTTGGTGCCCAAGTTGGGTTATGGGATTGCAGGGGAGATTAAGAGAGTAGGGTTTTGGGTCATTACCGTGTCTGATAAGCCTCAGGAAAATTCCATTGCATTGAAAAAACATATGATGGATTACATGGACAAGGGGATTGATTGGTTGTGTCTCGTTTTAGATGATACTGATTTTGTGGTGGTGTTGAAGGTGGCAAGGGCAAGGATATTGAGGAGTGTTGTTGTGGGTGACAATGCAGGGGGCTTGAAGAGATTCGAAGATGCTTATTTCTTGTGTAGGGAGGTGTCAAATGGTCAGGCGCGAAGTGAGGTTGTTTCAACTATGAGGCTTTGGAAGGACGATGATGTGTTGATGTAGGTGGAGTGGAGTTACAGACTGAAGCAAGCCATAAATTGCAAAGAAGAAGACAACGACGATGATGGTAGTGATGTTGATGATGATTCCAAGGCTATATAATTGAATACTAATGATGATGATTTGGAGGTCATGCTTGATTATTTTATAGGATCGAATGCGACCGAAAGATGGGAGAATAAGAGAAATGCAAGGACTTGGTGGAAATCGCAATCGATTCAGAGGATTCATGTTCTTCTTCTTCAGCTACTTTTTTATCTGCATTAAAAACCATGAAAATTTCATCAGGCATTTGAGGCAAATAGATTTTACTTGCATAGGATAGAAATAGAAACAAACTTCCATTGCCAATGTCAATTGGTATCCCTAGTATGGGATTGTTGCATGAGTAGTTTGCATTGATCAATAGGGTAATAAATGTGGTCTAGGTAATTACTAATCTTTTACATTGGTCGTATCGAGTGCCACATCTTATCATTCAAACCCCTTTTCTCATTTTCCACTATCAAATGTCTATGGCGTCACTCTCACCATTGCTGAGCACCCAAGAAGCGGAGGAGGAAGAAGAGGAGGACCAGTAGAAGTTTGAGGCCAAACATTAAAATTAGGATGGAGCTTCAGATGCACAAACCTATTTGGTATTTTATTGAGTTTTCAATGCTTTTTGACATCACCATAGATAGTTGGATCCATGTGTCAATCTTTATCAGTTCAACATTCTTGTATCAGAACACCCATTTTCAATTCTATGATTAGAATATATTTTCATAACAGACCTAGTATGGATTAGAATAATCAATCTCCAACATAATGAATCAGAACAAGAGCTTTAGCAAACCTCCATGAGAGACTACTTTCACAACTTAAAATAATGATTTACTAGTGAACTCAACTCGGTTTTTCGAGACCAACCAATATTGTATTGATTTCCCATTGTTGGCTAATTAATTTTATTTATATTCTAATCCATTTAAATAAAATATGTGGTCTCTTTTTTTGGTGGGTTGTTCCCGCTTATTTTATGGACTTGAGGGCCATCTACTTCTCTCATCCTCGTAGTACACCCCCCCTACAACTCTACATTTTATCTGTATCATTAATGGTTAGAAACATGGCACATGGTGAGGGTCCTAATATCTCCGTCTATCATCCACGATTGGCATTGGGGCCAATAATCCGGCTTCATCCAAAAGTATCCCATTATATATGTATTTCTTGATTGGGATATAATGAGTAGTTTTATGATGGTCTTTATTAACTGCATGAAGGGACTTGGTTATTGAGTACTGTCTAATATCTATGGTTGTTACACATTTGTAATATGTAGTTGAATGGATCTTATAATAGTTTGGTATAAATGGCCAGGGACTTAGGGTTTACCAAGGATACTTTGAGGTTTAAGATTCAAAGTTCTTGGAGACATTTCTTAAACTTGTAATCGAAATCGATGCTTATAAGATGGATGAATTGGGCCTCAATACATTAATAGGCTAGAACTGGGGCCTTGATCCACTGACAAGTTCATATCTAGGTTACCCTTTTTTGAACCCCTTGATGACAGGGCAATCACCTTGTATTGGTTGGTATAGTTTCTTAATATAGTATCTCAACCAATTATCAAAGCAATCCTATGCATATATGTTTCCAACAATCCAAATTTTTGCATCGGTGTTTTCCAGTTTGGCAAGCAAAAAATATTTGAAAGTTGTTCTATACAAGGAAGTTGTTCATGTTTGGAGCATAAACTTTCAAATATTTATAAAATTCGAATACAATAAGTAAAAAAGAGCAATATAGTATCTTGAGAAATAGGTGAGGATTAGGTCTTCAAATGGTAATGTAGCACCTGCTGTTGAGATTTTTATTTATGATTAGTTTATTTATCCTTTGAAACAACAACATTAGTTATAAAAAAAAAAAGAGCTTTTCTCCATCAATTTGGTGCATTTATGGAATTCATTTGACAAAGGTAAATGATAGCTAAACCTAAGAACAATTGGAATCCAAGAGAATTAATAGTCTTGACACTTGGGCATAGGCTCTACTGGACTCGTGAATAAGGGAAATCAGGGTGGAAAACAAACAGAAGATTAATATTCTCTTGTTTAGAACTTGGGTTATTAGTTGAGTTATTGTGGTTTCTGACTTGTGTTTATTCCACCACTTAAATTCAAATTGTAAAGATTTTGTAAAAAGTGGCAATTTTCAATATAATTTTTGAACATGAGCATTGACTATTTCATCACTATTGCATTGGCATATATATACAAGATTTGCATCGACCATGGAAAATCTATCAACAATAATATTTTTTTTTTATTGGGAAAAATGGAAACAATGAAAGAGATTTATGAATAGCCAATGTTATGAGTTCATGATTCAAAGTACACCTCATGGATGCTTACAACTACATAGACCGAAAATAGTACAATAATCCAATGGAGAAATTAGAGACAATAGAAGCAAGTTTAAAATGCTTATCAGAGGGAGTTAGCTCGAAAATGTTTTCAGGGGCAAAGATTTCTCAAGAGATAGAAGAAGATAACTCTGAAAATTCATATATCCAAACAACTTCTAGAGTAGAAGGAGGTATTTTGAATAAACAAATTAATGGAACAAGTAATTTATCGATATATAATACACCTAGCTTCGAAAAATATGTACAGGAAGCAAGTGGAATTCACGAAGTTGAAGCAACTTATTTGAAACATTCATCAAGGGAAGTAGGATTTTCTCAGTCATTAAGAGCAGGTGCAGCAGGAAAATCTACCTTGAAAAAGCCATTAAGGGTGGGTATTTCATGGTCATCTGAAGCAGGAATGTCACATGCCCCAATTTTGCAAAAAAATAATATTATCACATTTGATTTTATTTCAAGACAATATGTTAAATTTTATGCTAAGTTGTAATTGATGACTCAGCAAAGTCAAGGATGTTGAATGTAATTCTGAATATTTTAATTATAAATAAATAAAAGTGGAGACAACAGCTTGGGAGAGCTGTTAAAAGAGTGTTTACTGGTCAAGTTGGTGTAGGAGACTGGGTGGAGAGCAAATAGACAAGTGGAAACATCCTCAAACACTTCCAATGTTGTAGGTGGCAACCTCCCTACATTTGGGGTCATGATCCCCCAAGAAAGTGGGATCAGAGCAGGTGGCTCAATTAATGACAGCTAACCCAAAAAGACCTAGGCAATCTTAATAAAAATGCTCATTGAAGAGAGCCGAGGTTGCTCATTTCCAAGGAGAGAATCATTCAGGTGAATGTACTTCAAAGGATTCCATTGGGAAGGGAATTTGTGGAAGGTGTTTGAGGGGTAAACTGCAGAAAGTGATAAAGTGCAGCTTTTTAGATGAAGGATCTTATTGCTGAGTGCAAAGTGATTACTGAGTCATTGGACTAGTATTTGGTTGCTTGCTCCACTAGTTCTCAGCCAAGGAGACCAGGAACAGGCTCGGGGGTCCTGAGAAGACGTTGTTTGAGCACTCTCCAGGAGTTGGTAGGGAGGAACGACCTCCCAACGCTGTTGTTGTCCAGCTTAAATAGGTTCTACAGTCTTTTATTTTACTGTGTTAAAAGTTTATATTTGAGACTGAATGATTAATGAATGATTAAATGTTTTGTAGTGAACTGATAGAGATTGCAATCCTTTAGTTATTTGAAATATTGAATCTGTAATTGATAAAAAATAATCCTAACTTGTGTTTTTCCACATCTGGAATGGACTAGACCGTACTCTAGCACAGGCAGTATATTTTAAAATAGATGAAGGATATGATAGAAACATGGATTGAATAGAGTTACTATGTATTTCAGAATAATGGAATAATTTATTTCTACATATAGTTGTTTTCAGAAAAGAATATTAACTTGTCTAGTTAAGTTTATTGTTTAAACCAGACTCTTATAATAAGAATTCTAGCAAAGAGATAATCATAATACTTTACAGATAGTAAGTTTATTTCTTAAACAAGTTGTTACAGTAAATAGGTTATTATTCTTATACAAAACTTTGTTTTGTAAAATTATACTAGTAACCTGTAACAGAGGTAAAAGAATCAACTTAGATAAAGCACTCGTTTATTTTTGTGAAGAAAGAATAAATGTTGTTTTAAATAGTTTATTTTATTGTTCATATTATCTAACTATATCTACAAAATTTCATATTTCAAGTAGGGTAATACTAGTATAGTTATTTTTATATATTAATTTAGTTACAGCAATGTGGAACATTGTAACAAGGAACAATAACAAACCTATCTATATGTTTATTTAAATAAAATAGACTGAATGCTATGATAAATAACATTTAATAAATATTATTTATAAAAGAACTAATTCATTTAAATAATTTAAACAAAAGTTAATTATAAAAGAAAGTGCAGGGTCGAAACCCTCATAGCATTAACATTGTAATTAATAATCAGTTAAGCAATAATCCAAGGTTCTGGATTATTTAGTATTCTGAATATTAAAACTATTGCATATTATTACAGTCCTTTAAGGACGGTGAAAGATAACATTGAAAATATAACACTATATACTTGTAACAACAATTAAGTTAAAATTTATTATGGACTCTAAAACTTAAAGAATAAAATAAAGAAATTATTTTATACACAGGTCACCTACAGGAAAAACCCTTGCTCGAATATTCGAGCTTGTAAATAAATAATTATAATAGGAAGGAATAACAGATTAAGTTATAATAATACCATTAATGCAAGATAAATTTTAAACAGTAAAGGTTTTTATTACACATTCGAATAAGGGTAAAAACCCAAGTATACAAAATTATATTAAGAGCATAAAAATTAACTGAGTTCGAGCTCAAAAGAGATAATATCTATGCTTTAAGACTAAACAGAGTATGGCTTGATAGGCCGCAAGATCTATTAACATAACAGTTTGCATAAACAAGTAAAAACAACATTTACAAATCACGGCATAAGCCGAAGTACCCTGCTAACAACAAGGGTTTAGCAAAAAAAAAAAAACTAAACAAGTAGACCGAAGAATAGTAACCCATGAAGGGTCACTTGCAGGCCGTAACTTCCAACCGAAAAACTGTCCCTTAAAGATTGAACAAGCTTGGAATGCCATTGGTTATCCAGGGCTTACCCGTAGTCAGAGTGCCGGCCTTTACTTGATTGTACTAGCTGCCAAGAGAGGTGCGAACCGTTACCTGCAAGGAGGAGAAACCACATTAATTAAAATTTGCTTCATACTGTAAATTGAGTTAAGGTTTAAGTCTTAAAATATTTTAAAAGCAATTTTCGTACCTAGAAGTAAAGGTTATGGAGCCACCGGGAAACAGTAGTACTGCCACCAGCGAGACAAAGAGCCAAACCTTCATTTATCCCTGTGACAGAGACGATATAGATGCATGCACAAGCCACTGCTAGTAGCAGCAAGAAGAATTTTGAGCAACGACCAAGCAATAATTAGAAAATGAAGCTGGAACTGTCACCACAATGCAAAGCATGAGAACAAAACTCTCAAAACCCTACGACAAGGACAAAGCTGTAACAATAGCAAGCAACGTTTTAAACTATCCTTGCAGGCAGGCCACAGAGGAATGAGCCAGAAGTCACTCACAGGGCATGCTGTAAGTATTAAGTCACGGCTCTCAACAAACTCTTGCAAAGGTAAAAAATCTTAGTGCACAACGAGAACCTAAGAACGAAGAAGGGGAAACTGAAAACAACTCAAAGCAGGACTCGGAGCTCTTTTTCTAAACAGTAGGGTAACATGGCGGCCATGGAAACAGTTGCAGAGCGGCCGGAAGGCTCGAGAACCTCAGAGGTAAATAACAAAGAATAGGGTTACACAAACTTTTACACTCCCAACACTTGGCCGAGAAGGAAACACGTGGTCACTTAGATTTTTAAACCATGCAGTGGGTCGACGCTATAGTCACCTGCATGCAATGATTTACAATGATTTATATTATAATCTGTGAACATTCATGCAAGTATATTATTCATTCAAATAATTATAATGTTCTACGATCTTATATATATATCAACCTATGGTTGTTTGGGTATAGAACCATTAACCCTCGGATAGTTGACAAGTTTAACATACAATCATCATATAGTTCATAACTATGATGATTGCATACCAATGTTTTATATTACAAAACCTTACCCATAAACCAATCGATGGAGTGGTCTAATACCTCATTCTTTTACAATATCAAGTTATAATGTGAACTTTATAATTACCATGTTTATCCATAATAAGCTTTACGTTGACCTAACAATCGATGCAACATTATAAAACTATAGTTTTGCTCAAAGTAATTCATGCATGAAAGCCTTAGATCATTGTTAACCATATATCCATTTTATCATAGCATCGATATTACATATATGGATATTGGTAAGCCATGTGCTTATCATAACTTTGTTTATGGAGAAATCATAAGATACTTTGGGAGATACCAAGTAAAAGGCTATTTAATCACCTAGAAAAACTATGATATTCATTATAAAGTATTCCTAATAGTCTATGCATGGCTAATCTTGTTGCTACCAACATTTATGTTGTGACTTTATAAATTTACACAACATAGTTTTAATAGAATCATGAACTTTATAAATTTTACTTGTTTATAACCAGAATGATTATTAAACGTGGATATGTTATAAACAAAATAGTTTATGTGTATTGATGAGTATCATAGAAAACCATAAATTCAGTGGGTGGAAAAAACTAGGATGTTGGCTATGTGTTATATGGAAACACTTTTATAAATTCTTTACATATCTCAGAACAACGAAATTTAATAGCTTTTGGCTATTTTACTCAAACATGGCATGTATTATTATTTTCACCATACTTTTGATTAGTAACATAATTTTAGAACTATCTAGTGCTTGAATGAAGTAGTAAATCAATCTTACTTGAAAGCTTTGGCCCCAAGTAAGTTGTTGTGGGTATTAACTCAATTCAAGAGAAGTATTATAGAAAAATAAGAACACTGAATGGGATAATCCCACTAGAATCTAAGTCCTTAGAACTACATGCTTCACTATAATGAATAGAACTTTACAAACAGTAATCTTCACTTCAGAAGATAAACACCAAGCACATGGTTATACTAATACTATAAGTTGACAATGTATAATACTAATAGAACAATCATTATAGCATTACCGGTTATGCACTCTAAAGTAGAAATAACTTACGACAAAGATCACAAGTTGTGAACAAAGGAAAGTATTTTACTGTTGCTACTTACATTTAAGAAAGGAACTCATTTACATGTATTTCGTTGATAGGAATAATTGAAGGAAACAAAACTACTTGTTTTACCTCATAGAGGTAGCTTGATATATAACAACTTATTTACTAAGCTATTTATTTTGCAAATAGAAATATTGCTGGATGCTTTATGAAATTAAAGACGTTGCTTGATCATTCATACCTGTAGAACCTATAAGAACAAGTAAGATTTCTACGTTAGCTTAAACTCTAAGTAATCCTCGGAATCCAAAGACAGTTCCACCTACTTGTCGCAAAGTAAAAACTCATCAGCAAACTGAAAGAAGAAATATTGCACAAATTAAACCTAACCTTGTATCAAAAAGTAGAATGCCGAGTTAACTTAATCTAGATTAAGTATAAACTAATCCGGTAACTGTTTCTTTTATAGCTAACTATTAGCTGTTAGTAAACCGCAGTCTCAACATTTTATATATTTTTTTTAAATTTTAATTTTTTGTGAAAATTTGGGGGTTTTGACAGGTGGTATCAGAGCACAAGGTTCAAACACTAGGCCTTGATGAAGCCCAACTAGCTTTTAGGAAACAGTAAACTGAATTATTATGTTGACGTAATTTTCTTTTAAATGTTATTCAACAAAGAATTGTTTTTTGAAGTTTAACAGACATGTATGGAAAGGCTAGAAGAGTATGCAGAGGAGGAATCTCCAGTTATTGAAATAGGAAATCTACCAAGAGATCCTATACCATAGGATTTAACTACCAATTCCTCAGAATTGTTACAAACTGTAAAAGACCTAAAAACTGAAATGGAGTCTGTAAAGTGAGAAAATGAAAGGATTCTGAGGGCTCAAGAAGAGCTGAACCAGGTCCTAACTGAAAAGTTTCAAACTGAGGGTAGGGGTAGAAGAACAGAATCAGAAGATACAAGTCATCAACGTAAATCTAAAAAGATGAAGCATACTAAAACTAAAAGTAGTTCATCTTCTGAGGTGTTTGGTGAACAACGAAATTACCATTCTACCAGTGACAGTAGTGATGATAATTAGTACACTAAGAAGAGGAAATACAAACCTTATGAGGAGATTTCCGAGGAATTCAAAAAGATAAAACCACCAACCTTTAATGGAGAGACTGAGAAGGGGGAGGAAGCTGAATCCTGGTTATATGGGATGAAGAAGTACTTCCAAATATATAACTATTCTAACCAGTTAAAGGCTAGAATGGCTATTTATAACCTCTTAGGAAAGGCTGACATTTGGTGGCAGGACTTGAAAAGAGTTAAGGGAATAAAAGAGAAAAATGTAAACTGGAGTACCTTTAAGAGGTATTTCAAAAAGAAATTTCTGTCGGAGCAATATTATGAGGAAAGAGCAAAGGAATTTTATGAGCTGAAGTTAGGATCAATGACAATGAAAGATCTGAATAACAAGTTCTTAAGTCTACTTAGGTATGTACCATACCTTGTAGATGAGAAACCAAAGGTACAACAATTCCTTAATTGTTTACCTTATCATATTAAGGATAGGATTGAATATGATAACCCAATGACCTTGGAAGAAGCTATGAGAAAAGCTAACTTCTGTTTTGAGCAGAATTGGAAGAAAGAAAGCTTGGCCAACTGGAAGGCTAAGAAAAATAATAATCAGTTTGAACAAAAGAAGAAGGATTTTGTGCCTAATAAAAATTCTAAGAACAATAAGGCCAGAAATTATCCTAATAACAAGAACTTCCAAGGAAATAAGAACAATACACCCAACAACCAAAATAATTCTAAAGGTAAGGAATTCGCAAATAATCATGGAAACTTTACCAAGAACTTTGAGCACAAAGAGCCGATCAAGTGTTGGGAGTGTAATGGCCCACACTATGCTTCAGTCTGTCCAAATCGGAAGAATACTATTAGCAACATTCATACCATACAGGAGGAAATGACCGTTTGGGAACTAGCGAGGACCATGCCTACAATCAACGCAGCCTTGGAGAATCGACAAGTTGAATACATACTTCCATGGTGGAAGTAGAAGGTATGATAAATTAGACCCCTGTAACTATTTTGATTGATACAGGAGTTAGTCTCAGTTATATTGCACCTCAAATAGTAGAAAAATGTAAGTTATCTGTTGAAAAATTTGAGAATTCTTGGTTAGTTCAGTTAGCCACCAGTGCTAAAAGAAAGGTAACTTGTTTTGTAAAAGAATGTGCAATAGTTATGGATCATTTTGAAACTGTTGTCAAACTTAATGTTTTGCCTCTTGGTTCTTATGATTTACTGATTGGTATGGACTGGTTAGAACAACATAGAGTAATTCTAAACTGTTATGATAAAACTTTCACATGTTTAAACAGTGATGAAAAACCAGTAAGTGTTAAATGAATCCCTATAAAAACCACCATAAGGCAGATTTCTGCCCTACATGTTAAGAGAGCTGTTAGAAAGGGATGTAAAGCTTATGCAGTAATAATAACTGATGAGGAAAGTCTAATTAAAACAGATAAGTTAAAAGTGGAAGACATACCAGTCTTAAGAGAATATGTTGATGTATACCTAGAAGAAATTCCGGGATTACCTCCGAAAAAGGAATTGGATTTCACCATTGAGCTGGTACCGAGTGCAGTACCCAGCTCAAAGGCCCCTTATCGAATGAACATACTCGAACTTAATGAATTAAAATCTCAATTAAAAGAATTAATTGATGAAAAGTATATTCAACCAAGTGTGTCTCCCTAGGGGGCATCTGTCGTCTTCGTTAAGAAGAAGGACAGAACCATGCGACTTTGCATAGATTACCGTTAGTTAAATAAGATGACCATAAAAAATAGATATCCGTTGCCCTGCATAGATGATATGTTTGATCAACTACGTGGAGCCACGGTGTTTTCGAAAATAGATTTAAGATCTGGATATTATCAAGTAAGGATTAAAGATGAAGACATCTTTAAGACATCTTTCAGAACTAGATATGGTCATTACAAATTTGTCATAATGCCATTCGGGCTTACCAATGCCCCAGCTATTTTCATGTGTTTAATGAACAACGTTATGCATAAGTATTTAGATAATTTTGTGGTCATATTTATCGACGACATTCTAATCTATTCAAAAACTGAAGAAGAACATAAAGAACATCTAAAAATTGTTTTGCAAGAGTTACGAGATCATCAACTCTTCGCAAAGTTTAGTAAATGTGATTTCTTCAAGGATAAGATTCAGTATTTAGGTCATGTGGTGACCAAGGAAGGAATTTCTATAGATCCTGAAAGTAAAAGGGCAATCAAAGATTGGCCAGTTCCTAAGGATGTGATGAATGTTCGATCTTTCATGGGCATTACCGGTTACTACCGGAGGTTCATTGAAGGTTTTTCGAGGATAACAAATCCGATAACTTCCTTGCAGAAGAAGGGTAAGAAGTTTGATTGGAATCAGAAATGTGAAGAAACTTTTAAAAAGTTAAAAACTTTATTAACCAACGCACCTATTTTAACAATAGCTGATCCTAATAAAGAATTTGTAGTGTGCCCTGACGCCTGTAATGATGGTTTAGGCGGTGTTCTGACTCAAGAAGGGCATGTTATTGCCTATGATTCAAGAAAGTTAAAAGTTCATGAAAAGAATTATGCAACATATGATATGGAATTAGCAGCTGTAATACACGCCTTAAAGATGTGGCGACATTAGCTAATTGGCAGAAAATTTATTTTAATGACTGATAATAAAGGATTGAAGTATCTGTTAGATTAACCTAATTTAAATTCCAGACAAGCTAGGTGGTTAGCTTTCTTAAGCGAATATGATTTTGAAATTCAACATATAAAAGGTAAAGAAAATAAATTTGTTGATGCATTAAGTAGGAATGCAAGGCTAAATTTTGCAGCAGCTATCAGCACCTATGCTACAGATTTGGATGAACAACTTAAATAAGGAATAGAACAAGATGATATTTACCAGAGTTTGCAAGCTAAAACTAAAGAAAATACAATAGAAAACTTAAGTAAAGGTTACAGTTTAAATGAAAAAGAATTTTTACTGTATAAAGATAGAATGTATGTACCTAACGTACCTAAAGTTAAGCTGTTAATTCTGGATGAAATTCATAAAATTCCATACTTAGGTCATCCAGGTTATCAAAAGACTATAACTATGTTAAGAAAAGAGTATTTTTGGCCAAATATGAAAACTGAAGTAGCAGAATATATTGCTAGGTGTTTTGAATGTCAACAGGTAAAAACTGAACATCAACACCCAACTGGTTTGCTTCAGCCATTACTCATTCCTAGCTAGAAATGGGAGATAATTAGTCTAGATTTTATTACTGGGTTGCCTAAAAATCAAAATCAAAATGATTCTATCACGGTAGTAGTTGATAAGTTAAGCAAAGCAGCTCACTTTATACCTGTTAAAACTACTTATAAAGCTACAAACATAGCTGATATTTTTCTAAAACAGATTTTTCGATTACATGGAGTACCAAAAGTCATAATCTCAGATAGAGATCCTAAATTTACAGGAAACTTTTGGAAGTCTTTATTTAAAGGGTTAAACACTACATTAAATTTTAGTACTTCATTTCATCCTCAAACAGATGGACAATCTGAAAGAGTGAACCAAGTACTAGAAGATCTATAAAGAATGTATGTGAAAGACCAGCGAGGTAAATGGGAGGATTATTTACATTTGGTAGAATTTTCTTATAATAATAATTATCAGACATCAACCATATTTAGTCCTTTTGAAATTTTATATGGACGGAAATGTAATACTCCTATCTCTTGGAGTAATCCAATGGATAGATTGGTATTAGGTCGAGAAATGTTAAAAGAAATGGAAGAAATTGTAAAACAAGTGCAGGGAAATCTGAAAGTGGCACAGGATCGACAGAAAAGTCAACTAGACTTTAAAATAACTCTAAAGGAGTTTCAGGTAGGTGAACATGTGTTCATCAAGTTAAGGCCCAAAAAGAGCTCTTTGAGACTGGGGAGTTGTGCAAAATTGGCACCTCGTTACTGTGGTCCATTTGAAATTCTGTTTAGGATTGGACAAGTAGCTTATCAATTAACATTACCACCCAATTTAAGAGTACATAATGTTTTTCACATTTTTGTACTAAATAAATATGTTCATGATGCTACTCATGTTGTTAATTGGAATGATGTATAGGTGGACCCAGAAGGAAATTTTCTGGTGGAACCAGATTGTATCCTCGGGCAGAGGGAGATCACACTTCGGAACCGCACCATTGGACAGGTGAAGGTGCAATGGAAGCACCTTAGTCCAGAGGAGGCCACATGAGAATTGGAAAGTAAGATGCGAGATGCATATCAATTCTAATCCAAGGAAATTCTGAGGATGAAGAATAAATAACATCGAGTATGATGTTATATTCTAAGGGGGTGTGTATGTCACATGCCCCAATTTTGCAAAAAAATAATATTATCATATTTGATTTTATTTCAAGACAATATGTTAAATTTTATGCTAAGTTGTAATTGATGACTCAGCAGAGTCAAGGATGTTGAACGTAATTCTAAATATTTTAATTATAAATAAATAAAAGTGGAGACAACAGCTTGGGAGAGCTGTTAAAAGAGTGTTTGCTGGTCAAGTTGGTAGAGGAGACTGGGTGGAGAGCAAATAGACAAGTGGCAGCATCCTCAAACACTTCCAATGTTACAGGTGGCAACCTCCCTACATTTGGGGTCATGATCCCCCAAGAAAGTGGGATCAGAGCAGGTGGCTCAATTAATGACAACTAACCCAAAAAGACCTAGGCAATCTTAATAAAAATGCCCATTGAAGAGAGCTGAGGCTGCTCATTTCCAAGGAGAGAATCATTCAGGTGAATGTACTTCAAAGGATTCCATTGGGAAGGGAATTTGTGGAAGGTGTTTGAGGAATAAACTGCAGAAAGTGATCTCGTGCAGCTTTTCAGCTGAAGGATCTTACTGCTGAGTGCAGAGTGATTACTGAGTCATTGGACTAGTATTTGGTTGCTTGCTCCACCAGTTCTCAGCCAAGGAGACCAGGAATAGGCTCGGGGGTCCTGAGAAGACGCTGTTTGAGCGCTCTCTAGGAGTTGGTAGGGAGGAACCGCCTCCCAACGCTGTTGTTGTCCAGCTTAAACAGGTTCTACAGTCTTTTATTTTACTGTGTTAAAATTTTATATCTGAGACTGGATGATTAATGAATGATTAAATGTTTTGTAGTGAACTGATAGAGATTGTAATCCTTTAGTTATTTGAAATATTGAATCTGTAATTGATGAAAAATAATCCTATTCTGTTTTTTTCCATGTCTAGAATGGACCAGATCCTACTCTAGCACAGGCAGTATATTTTAAAAGAGATGAAGGATATGATAGAAATTTGGATTGAATAGAGTTATTATGTATTTCAGAATAATGGAATAATTTATTTCTGCATATAGTTGTTTTCAGAAAAGAATATTAACCTGTCTAGTTAAGTTTATTGTTTAAACCAGATTGTTATAATAAGATTGCTAGCTAAGAAATAATCATAATACTTTACAGATAGTAGGTTTATTTCTTAAACAAGTTGTTACAGTAAATAGGTTATTATTCTTATACAAAACTTTATTCTATAAAATTATACTAGTAACCTGTAATAGAGGTAAAAGAATCAACTTAGATAAAACACTCGTTTATTTATGTGAAGAAAGAATAAATGTTGTTTTACATAGTTTATTTTATTGTTCATATTATCTAACTATATCTACAAAAGTTCATATTTCAGGTAGGGTAATACTAGTATAGTTATTTTTATATATTAATTTAGTTACAACAATGTAGAACATTGTAACAAGGAACAATAACAAACCTATCTATATGTTTATTTAAATAAAATAGACTGAATGCTATGATAAATAACATTTAATAAATATTATTTATAAAAGAACTAATTCATTTAAATAATTTAAACGAAAGTTAATTATAAAAGAAAGTGCAGGGTCGAAACCCTCATAGCATTAACATTGTAATTAATAATCAGTTAAGCAATCATCCAAGGTTCTGGATTATTTAGTATTCTGAACATTAAAACTATTGCATATTATTACAGTCCTTTAAGGACGGTGAAAGATAACATTGGAAATATAAAACTATATACCTGTAACAACAATTAGCTTCTTTGAAACGACATTCAAGACCACCAGGCAGTTCTTAGTTATCAGATGTCATCGCTATAAAACAACTATACGAAGTTGTAGAAAATGTAACCCGGGTGTGGGAAACATGTCAGGAATTAGAAGGTGGCAATCTAAAGCCATCACTGAGAGGAAGCAATCATTTTGAGATGTGAAAAGCATGCTTGTTGAAGCTATCATCTGTATTTGGTACATCTCTTTCTTCTACAACGAATACATCAAAAGAAAATGGTGAAAGTTATTAATCCGGTGAATCTAGACCAGTAAGCTCATCTAAAGCTGGCACTAGCCAAAAGAATGAAGGGACACATGAAGGTGGCTATGATGATACAGTTGATGCTTCATTGCCGGCTAGTGTTAGTTTTAGCTCTCATATTGGTATCAACGACACTGATTTTGTTATTGAGGCCTTCAATAATGAAAATTGTAATAGTGCTAAAATTAACACTGGCAACATAAGTGAGGGTAAATCTAGTGTAGTAAAGAATATATAATGTTTAAAAGTTAGTGATAGGGAATATTATGTTGAAATTTTAAATAGTAGTGCCAACAGGGGTATCAATAACAGTGGGGTGAGTGATGAGATCACTTGCAATAGTTTGAGTAGCAGTGGCACCATGCCTCATATGTCAAATGATTCAAGATGGGAGGCTATTCGTGTTGTTTGAAAGAGGGATGGATGTTTAGGGTTGAACCATTTCAATTTGGTGAAGCAATTAGGCTGTGGTGACATAGGTAGTGTGTATCTCATAGAGTTGGATTATAAAACGTGTTATTTTACATGAAGGTGATGGAAAATGGGCCTTTAGTAAGCAAAAAAATATATTCTTAGAGCTCAGATTGAAAGAGAAATACTTAGATGCTGGATCATCCATTTCTTCCGACATTATACACTCACTTTGAAACCAACAAGTTCTCATGTTTGGTGATGGAGTATTTTCCAAGAGGATATCTTCACATACTCGGACAACGACATCCAAGAAGAAACTTCTCAGAACAAGCAACACGGTATGAGATTTCACATGTGTAATTCAACAATTTTTTTGTTTCATGTTTTTTTACCCTTATTTTGGTAGAGAGCCATAGTTACCATATTTGACTTGGTGAAAAATGTGTTGAGGCAAGAGTTAAGTTTGATTTGACTCAGGAAAAACTTGGCAAGTAGAAAATTATAAAACCCATGAATATAACAATTTTTGGCTTTTTGCATAAGTTAACATAGTGAGTTTATGTGTGTGTTGTGGGTCAAACCCTTTGAACTTGGTCAATGAATTGTAAGTACTTGTGGGTCAGTGGTGGGATGAATTTTCAAACATGATGATGGGTTGTAACGACCCATTTTGCTGGTGAGTCGGATCAAATCTGCAAGTCATGGGTTTGACCCGATTCTTGTGACGAGTATTCAGAAAATATTGGTCAGCTAAAGTTTGATTTTGTGACTAACATAGCTCATATGGTTATAGCATGGCCTCCTTAATTGGAACTCTAAATGTTTTAAAAGGGTTTTGTTTTACTTTGATGTCGCAACACAACATGTGCTTGAAACCAATTCAGCTTCTTAACCAACCAACATTGACTCCTATATTTTTATGGAAAATTTGAACCATTTTTAAAGAAAAGAATACTTGAAATTTATTGGGGGACTAGCCAACCTACTAAAACTGGATACTCTGTAACCTATATCAACAACTTGTAAGCTTGTTTAGACATGAATAAGTTGGCAAATGGCATTTTTGTGTTGCTTAAAATAAGCCTTGTTGTCATTCTTGTCTTTTGTTGCCATTCTCTACTCTCTAGTGAAAGATATGGTTGGTAGTTATTCAAATTTGTTTTGTGTCTATTTATACATTTTAGGGGATTCTATTGGATCTTAATAGCTTTAAAATTTAATAGGTGGATTTAATTTTGGAAATCAACGAATCATTCCACAATTTTAGCTTCAATTGCAATGATTCATCTTGACCCGATGACTTACCATTGTTTTTTTACACCTATCTCTATGACTCACCTATTTAGGAACTTCTAAAAATCTAATGACTTGTCTCCTCTAGAACAAGTAAACTATGGAACTTTTTAAATAATTTTCATTATTTTTACAAAGATATTTAAAACTAGCCCTTCCTTGGGCTGACATGAGACCCTATGGTTTGATTAAGATCGAGAATTATTGAGGAAGACAGATGTACATGCATCAGACTCCCACAGTAAAAAGAAACCATGACCTCCTGGTCAGGTGATTTCAGCCCTCTTCTTTCTTGGATCCCATACTCTATGATGTAGCTAATGCTGCTCACTAACCTTGTTGTCATATCCCTTCTCAATCGAAGAGTTTCGAAGATCAACTATCTGTCTTGTCTTGCTTCCGTAGCTTCTCTTATTTATTTGCATAAGCTTCCACAACTCATCCATTACATTCTCCAACTTTGTTTCTAACTGAAACATGTTTTTGTCATTGTTTACTTGTAGCTAAACTTTTTTATATGTAAGATCTATCAAATTCACACTTTCCCTTATTCCACTACACATCTCCCAAAATATGTTTAAAGTATGTATATGCTTCCTCAATTTTTTCTCTACAACACTCTCACTCTTGTCTCCTTCAGGACCATCTCCAATTATCTTAGCAATATCATATTTCATGAGATTTATTTTTTGCTCATCTTCCTCACATTTTTCATTAAGTCGTTGGTTATTCTCAGCCTCCTCTTCATCCATAATGCCTTCAAATACATATCTTCTTTAGTTTCTTTTGTTGTCCCTGAATTTCCACTTTACTTCCAGGAGGTAATTTACACTTTATCTCCTTGATTCCAGCATCATGTTCATCAATTTATCCTTCTGTTGTATCAGTTAACATATCATTAGTTTGAAAATCATAATTTTTTTTTGTCCCTACTAAAATTTGAGATACCCCTTCATTATCTGATACTTGTGAACAATCCCTTTCACTGACTACAATCTCTCTTCCATATTCAGGCTCCTATAGCAAATATTCTAGCAATTCAATCTCTGTATGACATCTATCAAGCACTTCATCACAAGGAAGATCATTACCTTCTTTAACTCTTTCTCCTTTCATAATAATCTTCAGTTGCTGTGCTCCATCATCCCTTTGACTAACTTTAGTGTTCAATTATCCCTTGTTCAGTTCTATAACATGCTTCCATTTATTGTGAGACATTATGTCCCATCCTCCTCTTTAACGTTCTCTTCATTTTGACTGCTTTCCTTATCACCAATCCCCAATAATTGTCTGCTATTTTCCTTTTGGCCACCCATGGAAGCCAACTTTTCTCTATTTTCATTAATAATAGGTTCTCTAGCATGAGATACAACTGTCCCATCTGCTTCAATAAAATATTGATCTTGTTATGCTTTCATGCCTAAAAAAGATACATTTTATTTATCTTTCTCAATACATACAGACACAACTTTTTCATTAGTTTAAAAAATATGAGACCTATGAGTCTCTTTAGATGTCTTCCACATCTCTTCTCTATGCAATACTTGATTCTTCAAGTTATTCTTCAAATGTTTGTTTGATTCCTTGCATGTTGTAGCTCCTTCTTCTTCACTATAAGTATACTCCTACTCCATCAAACATACCTCGTCTTCAAGTTCCTCTTCTTGAATGTAAAATCCTCTATTCCAGTCATCTCTTCCAAGAATAAAATTTTTTCTATATCCTATTCTTTAAATTTCACATCCTCATCAAACTGTATGCGTATATCATCCTTATATTCTTCATATTCTCTTGGAACGAAATTTGAATTCCGTTCTGTTTCATCTTGTTCTATCTTCGTAATAGCATTAGATAATTGTTCATTTCCTCCAACCACACACAAATGATCAGTTTTAAAATCATAAGACTATCTAGCCCCATTTGAATCCTTCATCAGTAGATACTCATGCTAATATGAACTAGTCCAATGGTTCATGAGACCCTCATAAATTCTTCCTCAACATCCCTATCTTCATCTTCGTCAAGGAATAATCCTTATTCAGGTTCACATATGCAAACTTCGATCTCAAACTCATATGTTTAGAATTCCTCTTTCAACCGGGCATACATCCTTTTTCTTAGCTCCATTTGCAATGAATTCCATCTCACCATCTTCTTATTCATTGTCCAACCATATCTCTGATCTTCCTCATACTTTTGTAACACCTCCTCTAGTATACTAAGATGTGCCTTCAACTCAACCATTTCTCTCACATATTCTCCATCACTCATATTT
Source organism: Pseudotsuga menziesii (assembly GCA_001517045.1). Classification (NCBI taxonomy): domain Eukaryota; kingdom Viridiplantae; phylum Streptophyta; class Pinopsida; order Pinales; family Pinaceae; genus Pseudotsuga; species Pseudotsuga menziesii. Next base: position 186,795 of record LPNX010639053.1, read on the forward strand.
TTCATGCCCACTGTATTGGAACTCCTTTCCATCTGTTTGTGACTTCTCTTTGAACCCTTAACATGAACCTCAACAGTCATCCTTACATATTCCTTTTGTGGACTCTCCTTGTCCTCTTATGAGCTACAAATAACATTTCCCATCTCTTGTAAAGTTGTAACAAGTCTGCTACTTGTCACTCTACGAAGTTATCCTCTTGGTATCCTCTTCTTCTTCTCGTTCTCTGCAGTGGAACCTCTTCTAGAGCACTCATTTCTCCTCAACTTCTCAAAGCTATCAAGGTTTTGCTTCCTCAACTGCTCATCTCCTTAAGAAATTCATTGTCTGCTTCTTCTTTCTCATCAATCTTAATTTGTTGTAGGTTTTGTCACATTTCCTTCATCTAAGAGCTCTACTTTCTCTTCTTTCTTTGTCATAGCTTCACTACTGTAATGTATGCCATTAGTCATCCTTTTCTGCTGCGATTTCTTTAGGTTTTCTCCAACCTACAAACACAAGTACCTTTAAAACTAGAGTTAGTCTAAAACATAAACCAACACCATCAAGACCTGTTCATGGCCTTGCCTCCCACATTCATTGCACTTGAATGGGAAACCTCTTTGCGGTTTCTCATGCACTCTTCTGTACATGCTTTCTTCTGAACCAATTCAAGTCTTTTGTTCAAGAGCACACTTCTTTTGTATTCCACTTCAAGAGAAATTCTTCTAAAAAAACCTCAATGTTCTTTATCTTTACCAAGTTTGTTGTAACAAACACTTGTTCTAATGATTGTATTTACCCATGTACAATTTCTCTAGTCCCTATTGATGTAAGTCTACTTATTAAGGGAGCCAATTGCCTTGCCTTGTATATCACGAAGGGTGTTATCCCTAAGGAACATTATTTCCTCTTCAAATAGGATAATCAATGATCAACCTGCTAACATTCAAATGAACAATGATCTTGCTCTGACCTCGTCATTCAAATTAACCTTTCACTCGTGTACTGATATCACTCTAACAAATTTTCACAACTCTTAATGAGCATTTTAATTACTCTAATTTTTCTCGACCACTAAAGATACTTGTAGGACATGATACCACTAAATGGTACAAATCAGGGTCCTTATGAACTTTGCAAGCTATCCAAGAACCCAATACACCATTATTCTCACTTTCTTGTTTTTTAACACAATAATTTGCATAAAATTTCTTGCTTATAGCAATCACCCTAAACCACCATGGATGGGTTTATAAACCATCTCTTAAGCTTGATTTAGTCTTCCCTTATCTTAACCCCTGCCAACTCAAATTTTCTGGCACATGTCACTATTGTTGATTGTGGATTATTCTCATCACCAAGCTATAAGTTAAGGTTCCAATCCATCAATATGCACTTGGATGTTCTTTCTGCAACAATACTACAGCCCAATGACCTTTATGGTTTGTATCCCATCAATGCATATTATAGGTTATTTGTTCCACTCAACATCACAACAGACATCAAGAGTTCTTTGCTCTTTACCTAAAATGCTCCTTAGTTCATTTGTGGAGAGGAATAACACTAGTTCTTCAACTGAGGAATTTTGGGTTTCTTTACTAGATGCCCACTAAACATCCTCTAGGCTCGATTCCTCACACATAAATTTATTCACCGTGCCTCTAAGTCATGATCATGGATGCAGGGGATTTCCTCTGTGCTTTTGACTTGGTTCAATTTCTACTTCATATTGTGCCCAAAGTCTCCAGACTGGCACTACAGTTTGTTTGGGTATATTTTGTTTCTGACCTCTAATGTTTCTATAGGTAATCGATTTCATCTAGGAACCCAACAACAATGCTTCGCATGCAACGAAATTGCTTTCACTGTAGCCTTTAAACAAAGACTGATGTGCTCATAGCACACACATCCATCATTCCAAAACTAACTAACCCTGGACAAATCTAAGTTTCACACAAAACATAACACAATCTTCACTATTGGGTTCATTTTTCAATTACAAGTATTAAAATCCTGTCACTCATTGTGACACGTAGTCACACAAATAACTGAATTGCTCTGAATTCTTTATTAGTTCATGTACATGCTTAATTTAATCAAACAATCAAATTCCATGAACTCAAATATTCAACATAAATCATTATCGCCATGATTTCAGAAACTTGCCTTTTCATTAATAAACAAATCTTATCTACATGCATACTCTAAACCTTCATCTACTTGGCAATATATAATTACAGAACCATAAATGATTGTTCATTGAACTAACTCTTTCTCCCTGCTCTAGCTCTCCAAGATGTTTCAAAGGACAACTAACAACAACCTTCAAATGTATTTGACTTACATCTTTAAACTTGGAGTTAATGTTGTCAGCACAACAAACAATTTCCAAAACTCATGCTAACTAATTTGTAAACATAGACTTCAACCCTTATCTCTTCGATGACTCGTTATTGAGTTCTTTTGGAAATCAACGAATCATTCCACAATTTTAGCTTCGGTTACAATGATTCATCCTGACCCGATGACTTACCATTTTTTTTTGACACCTATCTCTATGAGTCACCTATTTAGGAACTTCTAAAAATATAATGACTTGTCTCCTCTAGAACAAGTCAACTATGGAACTTTTTAAATAATTTTCATTATCTTTACAAACACATTTACAATTAACCCCTCCTTGGGTTAACATGAGACCTTATGGTTTGATTAAAATCGATAATTATTGAGGAAGACATATGCACCTGCATCACTGGTTGAAAATGTTAGAAAAAAGGTAACATTTCGAGCTTAGTGTTGCAAGATTATGCTTCATTATCACCTTTTGTGCCTGTGAATATAGTATGTAACTTTACATCGTCTCATAACATGGATAGATTTCAACTATTCTTGTATTTTATATCCATATCCATCTTTTTTCTCAAAGCAACCAAGATTTATTTCATCCAAATAATAAAGGAAAATAAATTGAATGTTATTTATCAAAGCTTTTATGATGGTCCCTATTTCCTTTTGGTCAGATTGTGTTGACTATAAAATGAGAAAGCACGAATAAAGTGGGTGACTTGACGCTGCATGGTAGGCCAAAATAAATACCGTTGGAGGTTCTGAAGAGTTTTATAATTTCCATTATAGGTATATATAGATATATAATAATATGGATTAGTCTATAGTGTGAAAATATATGATGAATATGTATTGTATATTCTATTATTGAATGTTGTACTTATTAAAGTTACTGCAACTGCGAGACTCATTCTCAGGGAGGATGGTATCCTAGTCAGTTGACTAGGGTAGAGTAAGACCCTAAAAGGTACCCTAGGTCCCCCAATAGTCTCCTAGGGTTCTTGGTATGGGACCAAGTAGGTTGATGCCATGGAAAATACCCTAGCATGTGGTTAGGGACCCTATGTGCCTCTAGGTTATTCTGGTTTGGGACCAGGGACATGATGTCCAAGTAGACCCTGCAGGAAGAGGAAGATGCATTCCTGGTTTGGGACCAGGAATACTCTTGGTCTGGGACCAAGAAGGTCTTGCAGGTGGTTGATCAATAAGATTCAGTCTGGGACTAAAAATCAGACTAGGGTTGAGAGCCATTCTTTAAACAATGGATGATCTTGGTCAGTTAACCAAGATAATGATGTGTGATGTCCTCTCTCCTAATCGGTAACTTCTAGGTTGTCTCAAGGGACTGGCCACCCCTTGATGATGTCCCTAACACCTAACCCTTAGGAGTAGTATTGGGGACCAAAGGATCGTACCATCCAGTTTGGATATTCCCCTTATATAGTGATGATAAAATATATGAAACAATGTACCTTGAGAGAGAGAAAAGATTAAAGTCCTTGGTCTTGTTGCTCCTATAGGTAAATTTTTTTCCACCCTGATCTTGTGGGGTTGTGGGTTGTTTTATTGTGACCTCCTTGGTTGACTCATGGTCCTTTAACTTACTTGGTCGTAACACTCTTATTGTGTGTACCTTTGTTGTGATGACTCTTACCTTATGGGTTTTTGGTACACTAACCTAAGTTCTTTTTATCTTTTGGTTGGACTATTTAATTTATGACTTTATTATAAAGTCATTAAATGTTTACTCTATGGTTTTATTAATAAAACCTTTATGGTTTTTATTAATAAATACCTTTGTACCATTTATTTATCTTATGGTTTTATTTTTGACCTTTGGACCATTCTTGGACCTTTTTTATACTACCCTAAGTTTTATAGTTTCTACTTTATAAAACCTTTGGACCATTCGTTATGTTTATGATTTTTAACTTGGATTGTTTTATTTATGTTTAGACCTTTGACACTCTATATTAAAGAGTATAAATATTATAATATAAGGTTTAATTTAAACATCATATGTGGATCTGATTCCTTGTTTTCTCTCCAACATGACCCTTCTATTGCATATGTGTGATCTCTCCAGTAAGACTGCATTCCTCTAGCATGACTGGGTTCTCTTTGCATGCAGTATGAATGTTCCACCCTTTCCCACACCTGCAACATGGACCTTGCTCCAACAATACACCTCCACATGTGATGCTCCTTTGTGTGACTCTCCATGTGACTGCACATCCGCGTGATACTTCTCCATTGTTGCAGTAGTATGGATGCTCTACCCAGCAGTGTGATCCCCCTCCCTTGTTAAAACAACTTGGGTTCTCTCCCCAACAGCGTGAACCATTTACTTACCTTTGCGTGCTCCCAACGTGACTATATCCATGTTTTCCAGTGTGAACATGTTTTTCTCTTTCAGTATGAACTTTGGGTGTTTTCCCAACGTGAACTTGAAGTTTATCTTTCAGTGTGAACCATGGGTGGTTTTCCCCAATGTGACTGTGGGTTTCTCTTCATGTGCAGTATGTGGTTTTCCCCAGCGTGACCGTGAGTTTCTCCTTATGTGTGGACTGTGGTTTTTCCAGCCTAATCGTGAGTTTCTCTTTCATGTGTGGACTGTGGTTTTCCCCAACACGACAGTGAGTTTCTCTTTCATGTGTGGACTATGGTCTTCCCTAGCGTGGCTATGAGTTTCTCTTTCAGTTTGGACTGTGGGTTTCCTAGCATGACTGTGAAATGTGTAAAAATATGACTATGTGTCTCTGCACTATGTGACTGCAACCTTACTCAGCATGATTGCATGTCCTTTGTCAGCATGACTGTACTGGTAATGACTATACTTGTTGATTAAGAAGTATGGGTCAGAAAGCTTCTGCTTTAAACCTCTTAATTTCTCTCTCAAGGTATGACAATTGTTTACCCAGTTGACTTGTCCCTTCGGTGACAAGATCAACGTAAAGTATTTGAGTATAAGGCCGATTCAAATAATGGTTATGATTCTTTATTGCTGATATATTATGTACATTATTTTATCATGTTGTTACTGTATGAGATTTAATGAATCCCGAGGACCAAAATTAATGCAATGACTAATGGAGCGTTAAGTTGAAAGAGATGAAGATTATGTTTGTTTTATTACAGTTTAAATTTATTAGAGCAATACTATTTTGAATCTAATTTTATAATTATGTTTAGCAATTAAACTTATGTTAAAAACTCCACTAACCCTAAAACTTTAACAGTAATGGTGTCCAAAGACACCACAGACTCTGATCTTGGATCTCTTTATTTACTTTTACAATGCACGGCTTGTGAATTCTATCATATCACTTGGGGTTTTCGATCCTAGTTTGGTTTTAGTTGTTGCAAGGAACTTTTGAGGTTGTAACGTCACAAGAAGAAAGTGGATGCTATTTGCACTCTTAATAAGTTTAATTTATGAAGGAATAAACTTTTTTGGACTTATATGGTTTTGAGTCAAGGTTTACATAAGTAATATGGGTTCTAAGTAGGATCCATTCATGCTCAATGGAAAAAACTATGGCATGTGGGTGCAGGATATATAGACTTTTATTAAGAGTCAAGGTCTATGGGATTTTACAAAAAACGTGGTTAATGATCTTAAATATGACCATTATAAGTTTCATTAATTGAGTTAAGATAAGATATTATTTCATCTATGGTTCAAACTCAAAGCCATTGCTAGTTATAAGTCAACTTTTCTTATGTTGAAGTATTTTTTTCAAGGAAAACCTCATGGGAAAACCCTTAAGCACTTCCTTGATTTTTATAGATGGTACCCAATGTAAACCTATTGGTGTTGATTATGATACCTAAGTTGGTGAAATCAAGTGAGGCAAGCAATAGAGGCATCCAACCAAGGGGATCCACCCTAAGACCTCCTACATGAAGCTCGACACACTCAACCATTTGAGCTATCCCACCGAGATAAATTATGTTGCAATCTTGTTTGTATTCAAATTAAAACTATATATAATTTGCTAATTAGTTGAAAAGGGCCCCACTCATTTAAACATGTCCTTGTTTATTTCTACATCTTATGTGTCTTGTAGTCAACATATTATTTACGCAACATATTTTTAAAATAAATTCATTTACAAGTGCATGTTCGGCTCGAACTTTTGTATTATTGCACTCCTACTTTAACATGGGAATTCTATTCAATGAAAGTAAAATCAAAATTCATCTTATCTTACTATTTCAAAATTTTGGACTTTGGCACTTCTGCTTTCATGGGGGTAGACTATTCTATCCTCTAGAACTATGATCCATTGCATGTGAATCATTCCCTGTTGCATTATTTGGGTTGTGTTTGAAACTCATCTCCTATGTATATAGTCTATTGTGAGGATTCCCTCCTTTAAATTACAAAGGGTGTATCCTTTGTTGAGTTAGATACAAGTCACAAGAGGCATCCTTAGTTGGCTCTTTGTTCCATTTTTTAGAATACTTCCTTAGGCCTCTCAAGTCAGAAATAATGTTCGGATTCTTAGTATTTTCTTAGAATTACAAATGATGCAATCTTGGTGTTAATATTGTCCCTTTCCCCAATTATTAAAGGGTTCTAGCTCAATGGAAGAGCTCCTGCTTCACAACCAGGAGGTTGAAGGTTCGATTCCTCCATGCCCTAATGATATTGCAATATTAATATTTTTAAAAAAATATATTTTATTATGGCTATAGGGGGGTTTCGAATTGTTTTTGTATGTTTCTACAAGGGGGGTTCAAAACTTCCCTTGTATGATACAACAAGGGGGGTTCAAACCCCCCCCTGCAAGTTTATATGAGGGGGGTTCATAACCTCCCCCAAAGGTTTGTAAAACGTTTTAGGGTGGGGGGGGTTTGAATCGCCTCTGTAGAAACCTACGAGGG
>LPNX010639053.1:194200-209502 GCA_001517045.1 Pseudotsuga menziesii
AAAGTACAAACTTTGAGCATCGGTGCTATTAGGGGCAGTTTTGTAAATATCGCCTCCAAAGCCAAAACCACCCCTAAAAGGGAATTTTGGCGGCTAAAGACAACCCCCTCTAAAATTCAAATTTGTTGTAGTGAGTTTAACATCCATGTCCAATTTCATTTTTATTCAATTAGAATTCATTTAACATCGAAAATAAATAATTATGGTTTACCAAAACAATTTATACATTCATCTAATTTATAGACAACACAACATGAACACTCATGCTATTCTAAGCAAATTTCATGCAAATCAACATTTATAAACATTAATTTAAATAAAATGTAAACATAGAATTAAACCACTACATTCATACACAAATATACACTTATATTTTAAGCAATTATTCCACAATTGGTTGCATGTGAAGGATGTTCCTGCCAGCCATAGGCTTTGTCAAGCCAAAAATTACTTTTACAAGCCACCCCTAAGTTGGGGCTATCAATCCACAAGGAAAAATCTCTCACTCAATCCCAATTGAAATCTCATGCAACCCATTGGTGCCTAAAAACCCCTCCACAGTTGTCCCAATCCTCAATTATCCTTCCCCATTAACCTACACAACACTAGGAACAAGCTCCCTTCTCTGAGTTAAGAATCCCTTGGGCAACCTTCAATTCCCTTCTGGAGCTCCAACATGGGTTGGACATGAAGTCTTTTAATTTTGGACTCTAGGGCACAAGTTGTGGGCCAAGTTACTCTCTCACTAGTTTATTTGGGTTGATGGCATGCAATATTCATGTATCTCCATGGAATCTTCGTTCTCTAAGACAATATATAGCTATGGCTTCAAGAGGTGATGGATAAAGAGTCAAATTCGAAATGGTGGAGAAGTGATGAAGAACATAACCCCCCTCTATCTTGAAAAATCACTTTTATAGGCATATATCAACTTTCCATGTGGCCACTCCACATGGAACCACTTTTCCCACCTTATGACAAAGCCTCCTCAGACACATAATTTTATTAAAGAAGAAGGAAAATAATTACATCATAGAGATGTGAGGGCTAAGTCCCGAAAGATACCCTCACATGGAAAACTCGATGGATTTAAATATCCAAAGAGTAACAACTAATTTACTGTTACAGAAACTAACTAAGGGACACCTCACATAATCACATGAGTGTGTAGATTCCCTTTTACAGTTATTAAACTAAACTTCTAATTATTACATTTTGGATCATAATTCCTAACAATCCCCCCAAATTATTTTGAACAAATACCAAGTTCATTTCTAAACTTATCAAATTTGACCCTTCCAAGAGATTTTGTAAAAATATCTATAATTTGATCTTCTGATGGACAATACTTTGGCTTGATGATTTGTTTGACAACAAGAGCCCGAATGTAATGATACTTCATATCCATATGCTTAGTCTTTGAATGAAAAACAAGATTTTTGGCTAACTTGATTGCTGACTGATTATCAATAAATAATGAAGTTGCTTCTTTCTGATCAACTTTGAGGTCTTGCAAAATCCTTCTTAACCAAACTATCTCATAAGCGGCTTCCCAAGCTGAAATATATTCTGCTTCTGCTGTAGAATTCACAATTGTATCTTGATTTTTACAACTCCATGCCACTGCAGTTAATCCCATATTCATTAAGTAACCTGAAGTAGATTCCCTGTCATCAACATCTCTAGCAAAATCCGCATCTAAATAGTCGACAAGCTTGAAATTTTTGTTTCTTTTAAAATCAAGTCCAAAATCCTTTGTTCTTGAAGATACCTTAACACCCTTTTTGCTGCATTCCAATGATTTTCTCTAGGTTCCTGCAAATATCTAGAAAGTATGCTGATTGCATAAGATAGATTAGGACGAGTATTCATCAAGTAAATGAAACATCCAATTAACTGTCGATATCTAGTACAATTTACAAGTTCCCCCCCTTCAAACTTAGAAAGTTTTAAATTTTGCTCCATGGGAGTAATCGCTGGTTTACATTCCTCCATTCCAAACTTCTTCAATAATCCAGAAATGTACTTAGCTTGAGAAATAAATATACTTCCTTCCCGCTGCTTTACTTCAACTCCAAGATAGTAATGAAGTAATCCCAAGTCTGTCATTTCAAAACCTGTTTGAAGTTCTTTCTTAACCTGAAATATATGATCATTATTGTTACCTGTTATGAGCAAATCATCAACATACATAACCAAGATGACTAAGTTGTTTTCCTGAATTCGAACATACAAAGTATCATCTGACTCACTACGGAGAAAACCAACTTTCTGTAGGTAGGCATCCATTTTTGCATACCAAGCTCTGGGAGTCTGTTTCAATCCATACAATGCCTTAACCAGTTTACAAACTTGATTTTCTTTCCCTGGAACCTCAAAACCAGGAGGTTGAGTCATATAAACATCCTCTTGCAAATCACCATTTAGAAATGCACTTTTTACATCCATTTGATGCACTTTCCATCCATTTTGTGGAGCTAAAGCTATCACAATCCTAATAGTATTCCATTTCACTGTTGAAGCAAAAGTTTCTTCATAATCAATCACTTCTTTCTGAGCAAAACCCTTTGCCACCAATCTTGCCTTATATTTATCAATATCTCCATTTTCTTTGTACTTTAATTCTATAAACCCACTTACAACCAATGGGTTTAACATTATGTGGACAATCAACAATTTTCCAAGTCTGATTATTCATTATTGCATCATACTCACTTTGCATGGCCATTTTCCATTCATCATACTCAACTGATTCATTAAAAGTAGCTGGTTCAACAACTGAAAGAGCAAAATTTTCTGAACCCATATTAGAACTCCTTGTACCTATTTTGCCTTTTTCATCAAACTTAACATCCTGAAGTAACTTAGTTGCCCATTTTGGTTTCTTCTTTTCAATGTTAACTTGATTTGAATCATCCAAGTTAACTTGTGAAGAATTCAAAGTATCTTCAACCTATTTCAAGGTGTCTTCAACCTGTTCATCATCTTGTACTTCTGAAGTGAGATCAAACCATTGTTCATTCCTTGTCTTGTTTAAGTGTTGCATCCTTAATTGTTCCTTAGTTACTTTTTCCTCTAAGTGACTAAGTTTTTTTTCAACCTCTTCTACACTTAAACTTTCTGTTTCATCAAAAATCACATCCCTGCTGACAATAAACTTTCCATCTGACAGAAGCCTATACCCCTTTTTCTCATCAGAATAACCAATCAACATGCACTTAACACTTCTAGACTCTAACTTCTTTCGCTTTTCTTTTGGGACAAGTGCATAACAAACTGAACCAAAAAATCTCAAATGTTTGACCATAGGTTTGAATCCATACCAAGCCTCAAAAGGAGTTATTCCATCAAGTGATGACGAAGGAGATCGATTCCTCAAATAAACTGCTGTATGAACTGCTTCATCCCAATATAATGAACTCAAACCTTTGAAAAATAACATTTCTCTAGCCATGCCCAATAAAGTCTGATTCATCCTTTCTGATACTCCATTTTGCTGTGGAGTATAAAAATTGGTCAACTGTCTTTTAATCCCTCTTTCTTGACAATAAGTCAAAAAATGATTTGATGTAAACTCATCACCGTTATCAGTTCTCAAAGTAGCAATCTTTTCCTTTGTCGTTGTTTCAACCAAATTTTGAAATGACTGAAACTTTTCAAACACTTCTGATTTTTCCTTCAAGAAATACACCCAAACCATCCTGCTAAAATCATCAATAAACAACAAAAAATATTTACAACCACCAAGTGAAGTTTCCAAAGGACCACAAACATCACTATGAACAAGCTGTAATCTCCTTGTTGCTCTCCAAGTGCTTTTTGAAAAAGCTATCCTTCTCTGTTTGCCATAAATGCAAGCTTCACACTTTTCATTTTCCTTCCAAAAAGTAGGCAACCACTTTACCATTCCTTGTTGTTGAAGTTGTACAAGACTATCAACATTCAAGTGCCCAAAATGAATGTGCCACAATTGGATAGGTGAAACATCAGTTTTAACTAAACCTGCAAATTCCTTCAAATGTTCCTTTGATCTAGGAATGACTATTCCCTTCATGCTAAGAAGCTTTCCGTCTTCATAACCTGTCATAACTGTTTTGTATGCATCCTTTTTTGAATTAACAAAAAGGATACCATCTTCCATTACAATTTGATGTCCTAATTGGCGAATGACAACTAAAGACAACAAATTTTTCTTAAATGTAGGTACATACCAAACATTAGAAATCAATCTTTCTCCAATTCTTGGCAAGTCAACCTTAACTGTTCCTTTTCCCTGTAGTAAATGAATAGAATCATCTGCAAGAAAAATTGAATTTAAATGACAATCTTCATAACTCCAAAAGAAATCTTTCCTGTATGTCATATGCTGAGTAGCCCCTGTATCCATAATCCAAGCATCTTAAAAATCATTTTTGAAACAATAGGAAGACTGAACAAAATTCATTGATTCCAATCGATGAACTTGAACAAAATCCATTGATTCTGATTGTCCAAGTGCTCTTCCTCTTCCGGAGACCTGTTGGTTTTCTGAACCTCTTCCTCTTCCAGAAAACTGTGATTGTGTAATTTCTGATTCTTTAGAACCTCTTCCTTGATTTCTTCCTCTTCCTCTTCCAAAACCCTGACCATGACCTCTGTTTGAATTTTGAAAAGCTTTCTGATCATTTCCCTTTTGATGATTACCTGAAGACTGTTTGCTAGTGCTTGCGACCAAAACATCTTCTCCTGCTTGCTTTGTTTTACCAAAATTTTTGTCATGTGTGGCAAGTAATTCACTTAGTTCATCAAAAGAAATTTTATCCAATTTATTTGTAATCTGTAAAGTTTCCAAAAAATGCTTATATGTCTCAGGAAATCCCGCGATCAAAATGGTCACCATCATGCTGTCCTCAATTTTACCAAAACCAGCTCTTGAAATTTCTTGTTTGATATTTTCAATCTAGAAATGTACTCCATGACATCACCTCCTGAAGACAATTTTTGTTGAAACAACTTCAATTGAAGATCGATTTTCTTAGCTTCACTCTGAGAATCAAATAAATCTTTCAATGTTTTCCAAGCTAACCACGCATCATAACTATTTTCAATATGCACATAAATATCATCAGAAACAGTACTGTGAATCAATGCTAAGGCCTTCTCATCTTTTAGTTCCCATTTTGCAAGCTGATAAGGATTAGTCGGTTTGGTAGGCTGAGCATTACAGACACCCTTCCATTATTCATTGTAAATAAGAGTGCTTTGAATATGACGACTCCAAACTTTATAATTTTTCGATCCTTCCAACTTGTCAGATTCATTAAAAAGACTTACAACTTTAGACATTGTAAAAATAAATAAACACCTTGTAACTCCAGAAGATGTGTATTATGCAAACCTTATAGCTCCAAGAATTAAAAAAAGAAAGCACCTTATGTCACCAGAATAAACAATCACCTTATATCACCAAATGGAATATTTTATGCAAAAATATCACCATCAAAATGAAAAGAAAATTACTCATCAACAAGAGTCACCATGAAATAAATACTGCAAGAAACACCACACACCATGCAAAAGAAATCTATAGGGGCTTGGCCTTGACCCACTTATAGCCTCACGAAAAGAATTTGATAGAGCTTCACTTTGCTCTAATCAAACCTTGAGTGAAAATACAAGTACTCCTTATGACACCAACAATGCTCCTTATTACTCCAATGCCCAATAAAAAATTACACCTTATCACACCAAAAATTAACAAATCGTTATAGGTGAATTGGAGAGATACAAGACTGTTGAGTGGGAGGTCACAAGATCCAGTCCCATCAACTCCAAAAATAACATTTTTATAAGTTTTATTTCTCCACCTTTTTCTTCTTCATATAAAAAATCTCCAAAAATAAAAATGAATAATAAATTACCTTATCTCTCCAAAACAACTTATTCACTTTTCAAAATATTACATAAATCTTGAATTAAATGAAAGGTGAAAAAATTATACAAGATTGTGAACTCTTCTATCTCTACGCTAGAGTTTTGCTGGTTTTTTTCAACGCTGGTTTTCTCTCTTTAATGCCTGCTGGTTTTCTCTCTTCAACGCTGGTTTTCTCTCTTCAATGCCTGCTGGTTTTCTCTCTTCAATGCCTGTTGGTTTTCTCTCTTCAACACTGGTTTTATCTCTTCAATGCCTGCTGCTTTTCTCTCTTCAACACTGGTTTTCTCTCTTCTTCTATGCTAGTTCGGACATCTCTATCCCAACGCCGGCTATGCTATCTCTCTCAGTGAGTGAGCACAATAGGAATGCTTTTTTTTTTTTAAATAATAACTTATACGTGTCTTTCTTTAAAAAAAAAAAAATTCTCTTCCACAAAATTTTTAAATAACCTTGCCTTAAAAAAAATAATAATATTTTACTCTCTCCAAGTAAAATGGAAAAAAACTGAGTCTATAAAAAATATTTTCTGCAGAGATTCTTTTTTAGCCCAAAAGAATAGGAAGCATTAATCTTTTCAGCACAGATTCTTTTTTTTTTTTAGCCCAAAAGAATAGGAAGCATTAACTTACGGTCAAAATTTCGCTATTCCAAAACCTTGAAAGTCACCTTCTTCAAACAACCTTTAGCACCTTCCAACCAGGTACCAAGCTTTAACTGCGTGTTCTCATACCACTTTGACAAAGTGTCCTTAGACACATAATTTTATTAAAGAAGAAGGAAAATAATTACATCACAGAGATGTGAGGGCTAAGTCCCGAAAGATACCCTCACATCAAAACTCGATGGATTTAAATATCCAAAGAGTAATAACTAATTTACGGTTACAGAAACTAACTAAGGGACACCTCACATAATCACGTGAGTGTGTAGATTCCCTTTTACATTTATTAAACTAAACTTCTAATTATTACATTTTGGATCATAATTCCTAACACCTTAATCCCTTTCTTAAGTAAATGAAATAAGGCTTAATCAAAGTATGGCTCTTAATCATAGTTTAATAACTTGGTTTAATTTGCTAAGGCTTAGGGAGACAAACTAAGGCACACTCCCACTTTCCCACTTGTGGACTCATAGCCCTCCATCTCTTCTTCTTCCTTCTTCCCATACATCCATTTAGTTATTTTAATATTAATATCAAAATATACATCTTAGCATAGTCTTGGTAATTTCGACCATTTGTTTCCATTTTTTATCATTTTGCATAAACATTTAAAATTTTACATTGTGTGGTTAAACTGGGGTATTACATTCCCCTTGCCCTTAATTTATGTAATGTCCTTAGTGCATCATCAACACCATGTACATTTCCAAAATTTTGGTAAAAACTTTAAGATAGTTGCGGGTATGCCCCCAACATTACATCCTTGAGCTCCCACGTTGATTCTTCAGGACTATAATGTGTCCATTAGACCTTTACCTGTCTGATGACCTTGTTCCTCAACAACTTAACTTTTCCATCGAGGATATTGAGTGGATGTATCAGGATATATTCTTCTTGTTCCACTTGGAGAAAATTTCAATCAATTATGTGGTTAAGATCATGAACACATTTCTTTAAAAAAGACACATGAAATGCATTATGCACACACAAACAAGAAGACAATGTTAATGCATAAGCTACAGGTTCTATCCTATCCAAAATTTCAAATGGCCCATAAAATTGGGCTGCAAGCTTCGAACAAATTCCTATTTCAGATAAATCTTCTTTGTGTAACTTTCAAATACACATGATCCCCCACTTTAAATTATTTTACTGCTCTTTCCTTATCTGCATAACTCTTCTGTTTGTCCTGTGCCACTTTCAAATTCTACTTGATTTTTACCTTCTACTCTTCCATTTCTCTAAGTAATTATGGCCCAATTATTACTCTGTCAACTGGATTGTCCCAACTAATTGGAGTTTGCACTTTCTGCCATACGAGGCTTCAAATGGAATCATCTTCAAAGAGGCATGATATCCATTATTGTAAGAAAGTTCTACCAAATATAAGCAATCTTCCCATTTTGATGGTTGATCTGTCACATACATTCTTAACATGTCCTCAATAACTTGATTGAATCTCTTATTTTGCTAATCTATTTGTGGATGATGTGTTGTGCTTAAATTAGTATTTGTTCCAAATCCTATGAATATCCTTTCCAAAAGTTTGAAGTAAACTTTAGGTCTATGTCTGAAACTCTTTCCTTTGGTATCTCATGTAACATGGCAATCTCTTCCATATAAATTTATGCTATATTAGTTTCCTTATGAGTTGACTTGACTAGTATAAAGTGAGCTGCTTTGGTTAATTTATCCACCACCACCATGATGGAATCATGTTGTTTTCTTGTCTTGGTCAATTTAGTGATGAAGTCAACGGTCACCACATCCCATTTCCATTCAGGTATAGGCAATGATTGAAACAATCCTGTTGGATGTCTATGCTCAGCCTTTACTTTTTGACATTCAATGCACCATGCTATATAATCAACAATATATTTCTTCATTCCTAGCCAAAAATATTGATTTCTTACAGTTGGAATTGTCTTTTGGTATCAAGGATGCCCTTCATATGGTACATTATACATCTCATTCATTACCAATTTCCTCAATTTTGTTGAATTAGGAACACAAATTTTGGTTTTATATGTAATAATTACATTATCTTCCAACCCGTAACCTTCATATTTTTGTTGTATACTTTTCTATTGTAATTTTTGTTTTATATGATAGTAATGTACATATGTTATGACAACATCAAGTATTCTTGTTTTTAAATCTATTTTGTACACACTAATGGTTGAAACATGCATAGCATGAACTCTTCTATTGAGTGCATCGACAACCTTGTTCTCTTTTCACTTAATATGTTTGATATCAAAATCAAACTCACCTAGAAATTCCAGCCATCTTGTTTTTATTACATTCATATTTTGCTTCTCAAATGATTTGAGTCCGTTATGATTTGTTCTCAACTCAAATTTCATGCCCATAAGATAATGTCTCCACATTTTTAATGCATGCACAATATCAACAAGTTCCAAGTCATGTGTGACATACTTTTTCTTGTGTTCTTTAAGTTTGTTTGATTCATAACAAATCACATGTCCATTTTTCATAAGGACTCCACCAATTCCTTCTTGACAAGAATTTGTACATACCAAATCTTCATTTGGATCAACAATTTGAGTACTGATGTACTCGTGAGTAATCCCTTCAATTGTTGGAAACTTTCTTCACACACTGGTGTCCACTAAAACTTAACTCCTTTCTTCTGCAATGATGTAATAGGATATTCCACTTTAGATAAGCCTTCTATAAATATCCTATAATATCCATCTAATCCCCTGAATGACCTTACTTCTAATACATTCATGGGTGTAGGCCATCCCATAATAGCTTCAATATTCTTTGGAACCATTGATATTCCTTCTTCAGAGATAATATGTCCCAAGTAGTGAATCTATCTCTGGTAGAAAGAACATTTGCTTATCTTGGCATAAATTTGATGTTCTCTTAACACTTGTAGTACCAATATCAAGTGTTACTCATGCTCTTCTTCTGATTTTGAATAAATATGAATGCCTTAAAAAAATACAATGACGAACTTATCTAGATAATTTTTTGAATATCCCGTTCGTCAAGCACATAAATGTAGCTAATGAAATTGTTAAAACAAATGGTACTACAACAAACTCATAATGACCATATCTGGTCCTAACAACTATCTTGCTAATGTCTTCATCTTTGATCCTCACCTAATGGTAACCATATATCAAATCTATGTTTGAGAAAATATTTGTTCCTATGATCTGATCAAATAAGTCATCAATTCTAGGAAGATGATATTTATTCCTCATAGTGACTTTGTTTAGCTATTTGAACTCAATACACAACCTCATAGTTCCATCATTTTTCTTTACAAATAGAATTGGTGTTCCCCAAGGAGACACACTTGGCCATATATATCCTTTCTTCAACAATTATTCAAATTGAATTTCTATCTCTTTTAACTCAGGTGTACTCATTTTGTATGGGGTTTTAGAAACTCGTGTAGCTCCAGTCATCAAATCAATAGAGAAATCAATCTTTATTTTCGATGGAAAACTTGGTATTTCTTTAAAAGCATCTACAACGTCTTGCAATATTGGGAAACCCACTAAACTTGGGTTTTTACACTTTTCTGGTTCTTGCACATGAGTTGCATATAGATGACATCCTTTTCTAAAACATATTTTTAATTGCAAAGCTGAAATTTCTCTTATGGAAATAGGCCTTGGAATTCCCTTCGCTATATTTGGTTGTCCTTCACCATCAAGACAAGTAAATGACTTTTTGTGAAAATATAATATCACATGGTGTGCATCTAACCAATCCATTCCAATCAAGAAATCATATGACCCTAGTGGTATTATATTCAAATATGCACAAGTGTTCAATCCATTCATATCCAGTGGACAACTCTTTACTAATTCATTATTTTTCCTTTATGTTCATGTTGTCACATTTATAGTAGTAGGGTTACTATGATGCAAAGTAGTTTGTCATGCTTGATCCAGTCCTTTACACAAGCTGATTTATGATGATCAGTGGTGGATATATCTATCCAAATGATACATAACATAATCCCAATCCCCCTTTGTCATGACTTAACCCTTTATTACCCCATTGAGATCTAGTGGATGTGTGATGGTTTACTTAACAACAATAGTTGATGCTTCATTTCCCTTTTCCATTATAAAGTCAGAGTGTGCTTCAATTTTTATATCATAGATGGATGCAAATGATTGAGCAGGTATGCAACATGCATGTGGGAGTGGTACTACGATTTGTTTCTTTCATATATCTTTGTAGATTTTATCAGGCATGTAGTGACACGAAGTGGTGATTTTGTGCTAGTATGATTCTTTATGGAATTGTTATCATAAATAGTTGCATGATTCAGATTATGATTCTTTAGTATATGCTCACATGTATCCACTTTATACAAACTTGATCATTTTCCTTGCTTTGTCTGATGTCATCCTTCACTTCTTTCACCCATCCAGTTACATCCATTATTGGTTCTTGCCCTTTGAATTATTGAATTGGACTTGTAAGATCTATGAGCCTCTCGCCACCTTGACCCCTATGCATGATGGATCCATGATTTCTTGTGTCTCGGATCTGGAGTGAACGATCCCTTTCTTTAATCCTCGAATAAAGTACTCTTTCAAATTTTAAATTGAAATGCATCGATGCACATAAATGCTAAATCTAAATGATGCAAAAAGCCAACTATGATTAGTAGTGTTTCTAAACACTAAGGATTAAATGAAATGCACGTTAATAAACTAGTAAGTGGCCAAGGGATAAGCCCTCATACTTTGGATGATGTAAGGCCATTTTCCCCTACAAATAAAAAGCGTGGCAAACCCGTCGAGGCTATGGACACTCACTAGAAGCGGGGCTAGGATGAGTCACTATCTAGAGCCGAGAAGCTATCCATGGCACCTACCCTTGGAGGTTGGCTAGTATCTTGTGAAATGAAAATTTCTCCTAAATTTAAACTATTGGAATTATGAAATATGTTTGTTAGAGACTACTGAAAGTCAATCCAACTACTCTACTGATTTGTGAGACACTCCCTTTCCCTAGTGTTCTTTGTAATGCATTTGTCATTGTGGTGTTCTTTAAACCCATATTTCTTTGAGAGATTGCACAATTAGAATCTAATAATTCAATTCCCTTCAACCTATCCTTGTTTTGTACACCTCACCCATCTTATCATGGTTTTTAGTTTTGTAAGTGAGCATATGCCTAGGACTTTATAATGAATTGTAAGAGTATTTTAATGCAAGCTTGGCTTGTTTTATGTTATAATCACCACTTTACATGTTTCTTATGATTTGGTTGGGATATTAATATATATGATGGAGTATTGTTAGTCCGTAATGCATCTAGGTTCAGTTATTGTAGTGATTAGTTAGTATTATGTGGCATTATATCTTTCAGCAGTGTTATCAATGCAAAATTCAAGTCAAAAGTGACCATGCCCTATACAAGAAAAATTATTTGGATAATAGGGGGCTTGTAAATGACTTGGGATGTTATGGCATGATGTTTATATGCTCTTTGCTACACATTTTTATCACTTCTTGAATCATATTGTATTATTTGTGCCTTGGTAAAATGATAACTTCATGGTTTATCATCATTTGTACCTTGTACCATGTAAAAGTGATTTAATATGTCCCTAGGTCACTAAGTTATGGCCCCTAGGTGACCCCTTTTGACATTTTATCATGTAATACCACTTTGTAATTTATATTTGGGAATTATGAGATAATTTCATCCCCTCATCATTATCGATCCATGTATGTAAAAAAATAAAATATCTCCACCGTCAATGATCAACATTGTATCTTTTCATCTTATCCACTCATTGAAAAAGTGGTTAGGGTTTTGGTCTCTCTTGAATCTGTTAAGAGAGAAGACTCTTCATTGTAAATAAAGATAATATTTTTGAGAAATATTGGAAGCTTTATCGAATGTTATTACATGTGATTGGAAAATTGTTTCTCTTGAACATTGCTAGTGGATCTCTTGTTTCCTAACACATTTTTGTAGGGAGGTCATGTGGATTTGCAGGTAGCAATTTGGTGGGGCATTTTTATAAGGAGAATCCAACTCTCTCCCTCAAATCGATCTCAACTTAGGGGTATCTTTATTGTATCTTGTGATCCTCTTGATTCTTCATGAGTTGTATTGCATATATTTGTATTTAGATTATATTCCGATTCTAACTTTAATTGATTATTTTTGTAGGGTAGGGCGCACTCTCTCTCTTGGAGGAAAATCTATTTATCTTGGAAACAGTCGGATCTTGCTTGAAATTGATTTTAGGCACATTTTAGGTGGAACGATCATCATTGTGCTTGGTGGCTGTAAGTATTTGTAGGTATTTCTCACAATATTTTTGCATTTTAGGATCTAACACATTAGTCGCAAAATTTAAAATCAAAATCAAAATTTTAAAGTCTGCATGTTTGTGTATGAGGGCCAAAACATTTTATTGGAAAATTTCGTTTTTGGCTTTATTGGACATTTTAGTAACCCTAGTCGCAGTATTTCAAACCCTCATTGCAGCTATTGAAAATCCCACATGATTTCTCTATGAAAACAAATAAACCTTTAGAGTGAGGGTGTTGAGTCTCTGACAATCAATTTCATGTGCCCTAGGCACTGTGAATGCTTGAGAAAAATTGGAGATTCTTGAACTCTAAATTTTTTATTAGTCAATCACTGCATATATAAATCTCATAAGACAAATCAACCACATAAATTATTCAACCATAAGAGACAATATATACATTGGGAAAACTCTCCAAACAAGAAGGATGAAAAAAACAACAATTCTTTGAGTATGCTAAACATATTTGCAGAGAATGTTTTACAGCACATAAGCAGATTGCTCGATAAGAGATGCCATCTTAGCAATAGAGAAGACAGATCCAATACAACACTATAATCAACTTTATTGAACTTTCAATATGCCTAGCATATTAATAACAAGCCAAAACATCTAACATGCATAAAGGTATGCACCATTCCTTTCATGATTAGTTTCTAACTAAATGTTGACTGGCTTGAACCGAGTATTTTAATCTTTAACTAAATGTATGACCATAAAATTAGGATTCTAACTAAATGTCTTTGGTGCTTGTCATTTTGTGCAGAATTTCTATTATTAACTTCTGCATGGATTTTCTTAGTTAACTGAATTTTGATCACTTAGTTAATAGGCTAACTTAAGTTTCATCAGTGCTTCACTCTTAGTGCCATCCATGCAAAACATTTGTGGATATCTGTAAGTTTTTTTTAATTAACTAAAACACATAAGTCTTTATTAATTCAATTACATTATTTACTATTTTAATCTTTGCATGGATCTCAGAGAAATTCTTTATTTAACTGATACATTATTTATTTACAACTAAGGCTTTAACTGAAGCCTTTACAATTAGAGTTCACATGACGACATACATAGGAAATTCAAATTCATTCTCTCTCTATGCTTATCTCTTTATCACTTATTATTTACTACATGGTCCACATGTGTATTTATTTATGCATCTTATCGCTTATCATATCATACTCAGAAGAATTATTCCATACTGATGATCATATATATTACCTTGCATCATATAGTCATATGCTAAATTAATTCACTCTAGGGGTAGCTAAGCCCTAAATGAGACTTATAGCACTCAGTGACCATGACTAGCAATATATCACATAGTATAACCACATGAATTGGTAAGACACAAGTCCATCTCCATAATTGGCGATCCATTTTCATAGGTTACCATCTATGATAATCATTGACTTGATACAACACAAGTCCACAGTCTTGATACAACACAAGACTCCAATATTGATACAATACGTCCCGATCTTCATACAACACAAGATCACAATACATGAATCCCACCTCAATACACGTGGACATATATAGGAATTGATACAACACAATGTCCTGACTTGATACCACACAAGTCCCTAACTTGATACAACACTAGTCTCAAAGAATGACTCCTAATGTTGTACATCTAACATGCAGAACTCTTTTGGAGATAGTGATATGTTTTGCGCACTAATTTCTTCACAAAATTCTCATTTTTATTTAAATCTAAAGTCTCTGTGCCAAAATGGTTTCTAGAGGTAGAAATTTCTTGACGATTTCCTTCGATTTTCTTGCACGTTCATATAAATACTCCACGAGTTTACTGTAAGACCCAACACTTGCATTTATCATTTCACATGGCCAAGTCGTGTTGACTGTGGAAGTCATTTCTCATGCAGATGAGTTAATTTATATTGGGTTTTCTTTCATTACGTAGTCAATGTATCAAATAACCCAAAAAGAACCCAATTCCTACTCTCTACGAATTTCTTTTGGGCTTTATCCTTCTTGTTTTGATTTTTTCATTTCATGTGGGTGTCACTGTTGGAACAATAAACTTGGGCTTTGGGCATGATTTGCATCATGAAAACAAGTTAAATCCTTTTTGCAGCCAATTGCATTTGTCTATTTTCTAAAAAATGGTTACCCTAGACACTATTTAGAATGTCAATCAAGGTATTTTAGTCTGTTCGCTGCAATTAATTTGGAATAGGGTTGAGACGTTTACAAGTATTTTCTTTATTGTCTAGTTTCATTTCATTCTACAAGATTTCTCTTGGGTCGATTTTCATATTTGTGAAGAGTGTTAGTTTTTCATCACATTTAAGCTAGCATTATGATCTTAGGATCTTTTCACTGAGAGAATAACAAGCACAGCAATAAAACACAAGCACATCACA
>LPNX010639053.1:213396-246591 GCA_001517045.1 Pseudotsuga menziesii
TTTCTTGTACCGCTTCAACTTGTTCTTGATTTGAGAGACTCTTATGACTGCATGGTCTCTGCATTCTGGATCTTCACATTCTTCAACTGGTTTCTTAAAGGTCATCTTCTGATGGATGTTCTTCCCTTCAAATATCTTGGTCAAGGAATCAAACATCTTCGGTGTCTTTAGGGAGACACTTGTGGTACAAGTTGATTCGTGACTGAATCAACAATGATCTTCTTGGGCTTGACCAAGTTCATCTTGGGTAAGGCTTCTAGCCTCATCTCCCTCTGGAACTGGAACCTCTCTACTCATGTAGGTGTCCAATTCATTTTCTTCATAGAGATCATATACTTCCATGCTTGGAATTTTTCAACTTCACCAAGCTTATCATCAAGCTGATGTGATAGATCATATTGAAATGAGAACTTCAAATGGAAATACAAAAGATTAGATCTTACCGATTTGAAGTGTCTGTCCTTGTCCCGGAGTTCGCTGATCTAGGGTTTGTTGCAGAAACCCTAATTTTAAAAACTTGGAAACTTTCAGATATGATTAGACAAATAGATAGATCTCTTCAAATGGAGCTGTCCAATGTACTCCTTTTCTGAAAACAATGGAGGGAAGCTCCCGAAACAGGAAGCCCTAATTTACTGATTTCTTCTGCATAAATTCCTGTTACTGTTTCTGTGATATATCTGACATTACTGATCCTATGTGTCTGAAATTTCTCACTGAGGTAACCTCACATGTCCCTGATCCAACACCATAGTTTCATCAGAATTGGTTTCACCATTTGGGATTTATGATCCTTTTCCCAAGGTGACCTGTTATAGGACTGTTCAGAACAGCGAAGTTGTATGGCATGCCACGTGTCACTGGTTCATCTTCTGAGTCTGATATTCGGACCACCAAAAGTACAGTCCGTGCCCTTTCTAGAACATCTTTAGGAATTCCATTTGGAACTCTGTAGCTCAAGATATTGCAGATCTTCCCAGATGTCCTGTTCAGGGATGAATTCTGGAAGAGGCTGGAACCCTAACTTGGAGAGATCATATCTCCTGGAGTACAACGAATTTGATTCTAAGTTTTGGAAAGAGGATTCATCAGGATTTTATATTCGGCCCCTACAAGTTTTAGCTTCTGAGACTTTGCAAATCTCAGAATATAGCGACTGTACCAAAACTTAGCAGTTTTAGTATTTAGGGTTTCTCCTAGCTCAGGGTCAAACTAGGGTTTGACTTTCCTGGAGTTTTACCCAACCAAATTTCTTGATCCAGGTCTCTAAACTTCGGTTTTGATGAGGAGAATAACCCTATGCTGGTCTCACTCAAAAATTCATCTTCTATAGAAATCCCTAATTTCCGCATCGAAGACTGAAAATGCTCGGAATCAAATTCCGCTTTGACAGAAAGATGCGCCCTTCAATGTGGAGTCATATTAGCATACTTTTTCTGAAAATATATGGAGGAAGATCCACAAAATAGTAATCCCTAGTTCCTGTAGCTGCACAATGTCTTCTTCTCAGGTTAGCTCTGATACCATGTTAGTTTTTCATCACATTTAAGCTAGCATTATGATCTTAGGATATTTTCGCTGAGAGAATAACAAGCATAGCAATAAAACACAAGCACATCACAAGAGACAAGAGACACAAAGAGTTTTCCTCAGGGAAACCATAAAGGAGAAAACCCCGCAACTTCCTCTAAGATAGAATCAACACCAAAACAGTAAGAGATCTCCCAAAACAGCAGTAGTCTTCTGTCTTCTGTCTAGTCCCAAAATTTCCTTCTCCAGTAGTGTGCCACACTTGGGAGAGCAAGTGATGTATTTCACAAGTGATAAATAGAGAGACTCTCACTCTCTATTTATATTCATCCGTTCACTTGAATTTCCTTTTCACACGTAGGCTCAACCTAATAATTACTACTCGAGCCTACACCTTAATTAGTGTATAATAACTCAAGTGCCCCGAAACTAAGGGGACTTACCTAATGACTTGATATGACTTGATTACATTATTAATCCTCCCGATCGGAACATCGGGGCATGACCACGTGACTCAAATACATAATAGAGACATCCCAGAATAAACATCGGGTTACAATATATAAGATACATAGAAGAATACATTCCGAAGTTACATATACATCAACAAAGAGATCATATATTTTTATGAAAAACCAAATGATTGAAAAATATAGTAAAATAAAAAATGATTCTATCTCCCTCAAGCATTTTCACTAGAGTTTTAAAAAGGGATCAATTGTCCATTTTAACTTGATGTCTTGCATTTCAAAATATTCCTTTTGATTTCAATTTCTCATAGAACTCATTACTTCTGGGTCAATTTTCCATTTCATTATGATGTGGTACATTTGGGTTTTTTATTGTATATCTTAAAACAAATGCAAAGGTTGTATGCGATTGGGTTTTCATCATTTATTAAATTGATTAGTAAAATTGAATTAAAATATAATCCTTCCGCAAATAAAATATCTATCGTATGATTGGAAGATATATTTGGCATTGGGTATTTGCGTGGAATAATCATTATTTAGCATTTGAATCATTCACAATTTAGTGTGGCCATTTATTAATTCACTAAAAGAATTACTTTCTTACCGAAGAATTTTTCTAAAAGGTTTGAAGTTGATATCTATTGGGTTGTTGGTATTATTAGTGTTATGAATCCATCATTCCTGTATTACATTTACTGGCCCCATACTCCATTAGCCCAATTAATAAGCACTGGTCCTTTTAAATTTTAAATTTCCCATAGAGGTTGTAGTCATATTCATATGAAATGCATAGTTTTTTGCTTGTTTCAATATCCATATGCACTTTAGCAAGTCTTGTGTCTAGGGTGTTTTTCAAAGCACAAATCTTTTGGCCTAGTACGATCCTAGATATACAAACCCTAATTCACAATCATCTCTATATCTAGGGTTTATTTTCATGGGACACCTTACTATAGATTTGATTATCAATATCTAGTGTCCTGTCTTAGTCCTTTCCCACAAGGTTAGGTTAGGGTTTCCCCCTTTTCTCTATTGGAGCAAAAAGTGGCATGAATCTTGCTCGAAGTGACAACTGACCCACACTCGGGGAGAAGGATCCTTGAAGTGTCACCCTTTAGCTACCTTAATCTCTCTTCCATCGTAGATCAAACTCATTTGTCGGGTAGATATAAGTTGTGTGATAACAGTTCTAGTATCTAACTAAACCATCCATGTTCTATCATGCTTACTTTTCTTTAGTTGACATCTTCAACTAAATTAGGAGCAATATAACTATGACTTGCTCTAGAATCAATGAGAATAATAATAGGTTAACTGGAAATTTTACCTTTAACACCAATCACGTTTGACTAATGATCTGCTTTTCTACTGTCCAACACTGCATATTCCCTAGAAATGTTCCCTCCTACATCCTTCATAGTACTTGCTTTTTGTAAATTGTGTAGATTTCTTATTCTATCTCCCCTTTGTGGACAATCTTTGTGCACGTGGTTTCCTTCACATCCTCAGCATTTTATTTGCTACCTAGTTCATTTTCCAACTGATTCTATCATCCTGGGCCCATTTTGAGTTGGATTGCTTTGCTGATATGAATTATGTTAGTTCTTGAAGAAATATGGTTTAAATCCTTTCTTTCTTTCATCTTGTTTATATTCCTTCATCTTATCTCTCTAATATTTCTAGAAAAATTTCCTTCCGTTGTTCTAATCATATATGTGTTTGGGATTTCAAATTGCGTCTTCAAGAGTTTTAGGTTCATCATATTGAGTCTCATCCTTGTAAAATGAAGGAAAATTGCTTAAAACACTTTGTATTTTTACCTTCTCCTCCTTCATAAACCCAACATATCTCAACAATTATAGAAACTTTTTTTCATATTCATCCATGCTCATGTTTAGGAACTTGAGTTCAAATAACTCTTCCATCTTCTTATCATAATAATCTTATGTTAAGTACTTTTTCTGAAAGTACTTCTTGGATTTCCTCCATTGGATCCTCTTCTCACTGATATGTTTAACTTGAACCAAATGGAATCTTTTCCTTGTAAGTTGTAAACAACAATTTTAGATTCCATGTTAGAGGAGTAATTATGCAGCTGAAGATACTTCCTCATTCCCAACAACCAAGCTTCAACATATTCTCCCTTTTTATTTTCACCATCAAATGTGTGTGTCTTAATTTTTATATGTCCCCCTTGCAGATCATATCTCTCATGCCTTCTTTTATGATGTCTAATTGGATACATTTCTAGGCTGTTGCTAGTACTCTCAGATATATATGGATTTCTGGCTATATAGCGTGGTGAGTGACATTTCCTATGACTCATGACAGTACTTTTAGAGTGTTCTGATTTCTCATGTAATCTCTTCCTTGAGTCGCGTCTTTCTTCTTCCTCATTGACAATGATCCAATTTTAATTTGTCTCATTGAGTATCATCCCAACTGAGTAATTAACTCATTTTGTTTCTCTTGGGATTTCAATAACCTCTCATTTTCCACCTTAAAACTCAGCACCTCCATCCTTAGACTTCTCATGGTTTCCACAAATTCCTATGGGTTTACATCTTCTCTATGCCCATTTGTTTCTATCCATGCATTTCCCACACTAATATCTTGACCTCTGGAATTTTATCCATGGCTATATGGAAACATCCCTTCATCCATTTCACTATTATATATTTCTCTGTAAACATGTGTTATGACTATATTAGTTCAAAAATTGTGTCTGCAATGCATCCATATTCTTACTTTTGTTAGACATAATTTCATTTTAAAAGTTCAATAAAATCCCACATATACATATGCATATATATTCATAAATTTACATTCTGGAAAACATCATTTGACATTTTTTGTCAAATAGGGCCAACATACCCATTTCTTCTCATTTCTTTGAAGGATTGGTATTGCTTAATTGTAAAGTTCTATTTCATTTTTGTTCTCCTTCTGACAAGTTTCCAATGACTTCTCCTAATTTCATCCCTAAATTCAAAATTCAAAGTTACAACCGTCCAAAATCAATAATTTGGTCCAATTTTACATTGTTCTTTTCACTACAATTATTTTGAAGGACCAATTTCAGAGGCTTGTAGAAGAAAATCAGTAAAAAATAGAAAAAAAATCAATCGGTAGAAGTTAGTAAATATAACAAGGATCACTTAGGAACTTCCATATCATTGATCCAATAAAATTTTGGGTTTGACTACTTTTAACTTGTCCTTTTTTCTTAGTCTTAGAATTTTCACCAAAACTGTCTATATCCAAAACCAAGCATTTCTGGAAAAACTTCCTCTAATAGAAGTTTTCTATTTTAATGATTAGGTAAATGTCAAGTTAAAAAATAATTATGGCTTTTACATCTAGGGTCACTTTTACCTCCTTTAAGTTTTTCAAAATTCCCCAAAAGTGCTCCAGAATAGTGCATTTGGACCTTCTTTAGGTATTTGTCTCCAAGATTCACACCTTTAGGTATTTGTCTCTAAGATTCCAGTGTTAGTTGCATTCTTGGTCCATGACTACACCATAAGAATTTTGGCCCAGAAAAAGTCTTCATCGGGTCTTTGGACATTGATATTTGAAAGTCACTAATTTGAAATTTCTGTCAAATCATAACAGAATGGGATTTAACCTCTCACTGATGTTTATGTGAAAATCATCAATGGAATCTGAATTCCACAAGTCTCATATAATTTTGAGCTAAAGTACTCATGTTATGGACAAAACAATTTTTGGGATCCAATTTTTTTTTTCTAAATCTCTACTGCAGGCCTTTCTGGTTTGTTGATATTGAATTTTCCGGTCTTGACATGCTAAAACTGACTCTGTCGATCCCGACGTTGAAAGTTGGAAGTTGACACTATACAAATAACAATATCAACAACCCTTTCAGCTTTCCGATCCTGATGTCAAAATTCAATATTGGATAACAACAACTGTCCATGACTCTTTCGATCGAAGATCAACGAATGTCGTAGACCTTTACAATGTTGCACTTGTGAACTTTGCTCTTTGGCCCCCATGTACCATTCTTCTTGGTTTCAACCCACAAAAAAACTTTGCCATGCTCATGGACCTTTTTTTATAGTACTACTACATACCCCTATCCACAGACCTCCACATGCTCTTCTCATTCATGCCAACGAACTTTTCTCTACAGATCCTTATGGAATTCTTTTATTTTATTCATGGTATCCCTACAATCTTAGCTCTGTGGTGCATGCAAATTCTGGAAATTGGCTAACCACACATCCTTATGGCATGGTTAGTCGATGTCATACCCATCCACGTGGTTATCGTGGGTCCCGATATAAATTCGCAAAATTTTACCTAAGCACTTAAATTTCAAAATTTATTCATATAGTTATATAAAGGTTTAAATGGGTTACAAATGACATTCTCTTGTCAACATATGCGCACCCAAAAATCACACTTGGACATTAGAGAATTACACCTGGATTCTCCCCTTGATGGAAATATTTCCGTCAATGCACTATGACTATAGATTTTTTTTTTTTTTGATAACAAAAACTGAAATCTTGCCATGGTTCAAATTTTCCCTTGAATTTCACCAATATTCTTCTCAGACCTGTATTGCTCCATTACAATTATCTACATTACTAGATCACGTGTGAAATATGATAATAATATATGATATTTAATACAACAAATTTCATAGAGAGATTCTGTCAATAATTAACCTGCTGTAACTTTATTGTAACTCTTTCTATGCAACCTTTGAAACTGCTGTAAAATCAAATTTCACATGTAGTCCCAGTGTTGAAATCATAGACTCTGATACCAATATGTAATGTACCCGACTACCTCATTTGACCATAGAGACGGCGGGGCACTCAAATTGCATATATGAGTTTAACATTCATGTCTAATTTTGTTATTATTCAATTACATTTAATGTAATAGCGGAAATAAATAACTATGGTATCCTAAAATAGTTTATTCATTCATCTAATTTACAGGCAACTCAACATGAACACACATGCCATTCCAAGCAAATTTTATGCATATCAACATTTATAAAAATGATTTAAATATAATGGAAACACATAATTAAAACACTACATTCATACACAAATAGGCACTTATATTTTAAGTAATTATTCTCCAACTCGCTACATGTGAAGGACGTTCCTGCCATCCATAGGCTCTGTCAAGACAAAACTTACTTTGAAAATCCACCCCCAAGTTGGGGCTATGAATACAAAAGGGAAAATATCTCCCTCAGTCCCAATTTCCCTAGAGAATTATCATGCAACCCACTAGTGCCTAAACCCCCTCCATAGTTGTCCCAATCCTTAATTCTCCTTCCCCATCAACCCACACAATGACACAAACAAGCTTCTTTCTCTGATTTAACAGTCCCTCGGGAAGCATCTAGTTCCCTTCTAGTGCTCAAGCACATGATTGATATAAAGCCTCTAAATTTTGGACTATAGGGCATGATATGTAGGCCAGGTTTCTCTTTTACTAGTCTACCCGGATTGATGACATGCAGAATTCATGTACTTCCATGCATCTTCATTCTCTTAGACAGTATCTGGCTAGAGCTTCCAAAGGTGATGGATATAGAGTGAAATTCTAAATGATGGAGAAGTGATGAAGAATGGAACCCCCATCTAGCTTGAAAAATCATTTTTATAGGAATAAATCAGATTTCCATGTGTCCACTCCATATGGAACCACTTTTCCCACCTTAATCCCATTCTTAATTTAATGAAATAATGCTCCGTCAAATTATGTCCCTCAATGATAATTTAATCACTTGGTTTAATTTTCTAAGGATTAGGGAGATAAACTAAGGCACACTCCCACTTTCCCTCTTGTGGACTCATATCCCCCCATCTCTTCTCCGTCCTTCTTCCCATGCAGTCATTTAGATATTTTTATATTAATATCAAAATACACATCTTATCATAGTATTGGTCATTTTGAGCATTTGTTTTTCATCTTTTATCATTTTGCATCAATATTTACAATTTTACATTGTGGGTTTAAACTAGGGTATTACAATAGGTACTTAACAAGATTAGTTAACATTTGAATGTTAAAGAGAGTCTTCCTTTTATTACTTATGATTGGAAATGTGAAAAAGTTATCCTTTTAAAATTCACACATTCCATATTAAATTTAATATGATTCAAATTAAAAGTAAAACATTAATTAACTTGGGGCATGGGTAGGGAATTTTAGTTACATGATCTCCCAAAATTAGTAACTCTCATGCTACATTCGAGTGAAAAAACATTTTTTTGCATATCATAAAGGATAAACATGGTTTTAAAATGAGTGGTTGCACAATTCCTTCGGAATTTAGATGCATATCCTTCGTAAACTACAAAGTTCAAACAACCCTTTTGACGAGAAACCACTAACATGTGTTTTCATACCTATAAGGCTTTGAATTAGAGTATCAATTTTGCATTGAGTTTGTAATCTCTAAAAACATAATAGTAGTCTTTTTTCAAAGGTCAAAATATCATTCTGATTAGTAGCCAAATTTGCATGTGAAGGCTTTCATAATTGAAATTCTAAGTCCAGTTGGGATGGTGATTTGTTGGATTTAAGTATTGTCAACTTGCATTGAAACTCTATTATACAATATTTTCAGACATTCATAAACTTTAACAAGACTCATAGTACCAGATATATTTTAACCAAGGAAAAGGGAAATTTGACCTCCAGTGTACCTCAACCAAAAACTTGGTGAAATTGATGATTCTATTTGAAACTTAGTATTGAGTTAGATAATGATGCAGAAAATCATCAATGACTATGTACAAAGTTGTGTAACTCTCTAATCAAGCCAAAACCATTCAAATTCATCAGGTGTAGTAGCAAAGACTAAGATGCATGCAATGCAATGAATATGGGTAAAGCAAACTTGCAATACATACTAGTTTAACAATGCAATTATCACCAACTATCATAATTGTGTTAGACACCAAAAGATCACACATTCATCTAGTTTGAGTTATTTTATTCACCAACACAAATATAATTAAACATAAAGAGGATGAATCCAATAGGGTAAGGTTTACTTGACAAGGCCTAATTAAAATATTAAAGGGAGTCACCAAATCACTTGACTTGGGTCTAGTTTAAGTCTTAATAGTTAGGAAAGGGTATTTAAGGTAAAGGGTACGATAGTTAAGGTTATGGTTGTCTAGGGTAGGCTAGGATAGGTTAAAAAAGGAATTATAGGCTAGTATTTAGTGGGGAAGATTAAGTTGAGTAGGTTAGGATAAGGTATAAAATGGTGGGTTACTATATCCTAGTGATAGGTTAGGGTAATGGTATTCTAGTTTAGGCAAGGGTATCTTATTTCATGTTGGTATAGTTATGTAAAGTAGTATAGTTTATAGTAGGAAGGATGACAAGTAAGCTAGGCTAGTATAGGGTAAAATGGAACTGGGTTAAGATATGATAAGTTAGTTTAGGTAGGGTAATGTATATAGGGTAGGGTAGTGTAATTAATCAAGCGGAGTCTCTATTTGGGTAGATTAGGCTAAGTAACATAGGATAGGTTATGGTACTCTAGGATATGTTAAGCAAGGTAATTTATCTTATGGTAGGGTAGGTTAGATATAGGTTAGATTAGGTTATCCCATGAAGGATAATGCATTTTAAGATAGTGTTAATTAGGATAAATGATAAAATATTATAGGTTAGGTTATGACATGATAGGCTTAGGTTTTTGTAGGCTAGTGTAGTCTAAAATCGGCAAAGGGTCGGACCTAGGTTATATAGGATATGAGCTTAATGCAGGCTAGAGTTATTAAAATTGAAGGTAGGTTAGGGTAGGATAAAATATATAGATTAGATATGGTAGGTTAGTCTAGGGTTTTTTATTTTAGGATAGGTAGGTTAATCTAAGTTAGGGTAATGGTAGGATAATAGTACCATAAGGTAGAATCTCATTGTTTGTATTTGGTAGGTATTATCTTAGTAGAAATAACTCCAAGCATAGAAGGCGATATTGCAAGATATTTTATGGGAGGAGGAGTGAGGCTAAAATAAAAACCAAAATATTCCTTCCATGTGTCCCTTTGTGGAGGGACAGGAGGGTTTGGGGCTCCCAACATTCCTTTTTCAGAAAAAAATAGTTATTGGGTTAGAATTCCATGCATTAGATATGAATCATTAACACTTTTAAAAATATTTGGATTTGTAATGTACCTAGGGAGGAATTGGGGGGAAATTTTGTGGAAATGGAAGTATGGGAGGGTGCACTTTGGATTGTCTCCTAGGAACAAATGGATAATCCAAGCTAACTTTTCAAATTCATCCATGTAAAAATGCATGGAGAATCATATTATCTTTATCCACCTATCTCTCTATATATTCTAATTCCTATGTTCTTGGACTTGTATTTGATCGTGGGATGTTCAACCCTAGAAACTCATTAATTAAACAATAACATCATGTAAGTATGATGTAAAAGTCAAGCTTATCAATCCATATACTATCATACTTTATAATGAACAAAGCACTAATAGAATAATGTGAGAAAAACCAGTGTAATGCATTTAGAAAGCTACATATAACATATGCTTGAAATTAAATAATGTTGGGAATGGTTAATAGAAGAAACAAAAACTTGAAAAGAGGAAATAAGTCTTACTGACATGCAAGTTATTCAAATTTTGTTAGCAAATTTTTATTGCATCTAAGAAAGATATTGGTAAGTTAGGAGTGTTTTATTATCACAAATAAGTAAAAATGTAAACAAAAAATGGGATATAACCATGTTAAAAGAGTTAGCTACAAGTTGATTATGAGTTGAATTGTGAACAATTTTGAAACATAGAAGAAACCTTAGATTAGAAATCAAAGTCATGTATACCTCTAGTATTTAATAGGATTAATGCCAAATTAGGGGTATAATAAGAAAATTTTCTTTGAATCGAATAAATTTAGTTGAGATTTCATACAAATAAACAATTGAAATTGAAATGATAAATCATGCACAATAATTAAATAAATGGCATAAATGGGACAAGGCCAAATCTATTTCATCAAAACATAAGATGCAATTTATTTTAATAAATGGATAAAAGCGAATGCAACATAAAATGCCAAAATACCAATACATATTGAGTACAAAGTAGAGTTTCAAATCTAGAATATAAATATATAAGTAGGAATGCATGATAACATTAATTCTAGCAACGCATGATAAGTGGAGTGAGTGAATGGTAGATGAAGGGGGATGTAACAATTATTCCAGTGAACTTAATTTGTTGTCTGGATTAATATATAAGCATATATATAATTCTCAATAGAACCAGGAAAGGCCATTAAATGGTAGGTGTTAGGTGAAGCTTCCAAATCTCATTAAAGATCATTAATAAATAAACTTAAAAAATTCAATATTTAAAATTATATTCTCAAATAAGTGAATAACGTATATTATTTAGTACATTAGTAATACTAATTTGGAATATCAAGCTCACTATGAAAATTGGGGTTAAAGAGATAAATCTCATTAGAATAGAAACCATTGTATTATATGTATATTGTGAAATTACAACTCAAAATATCGCTAGAAGGATCAATAACTTCCTCTTTAAAATTATAACTAGGGAATAATAATTATCAGTTAACCCAAATCGGTTGATTGAGGTAACTGACATTTGACTAAGTGACTCAGGACATTGTCCCCATAACATCAATTCCCATATGTAGGTTTACCTTCATATTTTTCATTCATGAGTCAAGCCAACACTACATATTTTACTTTGCAATTATGCCACATTAACCTTGGATGTATAAAAATGAAGGATAGTCTTCTTCTGTATTGCCATTAGTGTAGACAGTACCTCCAATTTTCCATCTTTATCGACATGTCAATACTCCACTATTGAACTTTGATAAGAAAACATGTTGCAACTAGTAAGAAGTAAATTGCACATATATAGTAATGCCACTTAAGAATCACAAAATAGTTGCAATTTTAATAGTGATTGCTTTCTAATTTCCATTACATTTGCACTTTGGGACATTGACTATTTTGATCTTACTATGAACAAGTTGATTACAAGTATGTTAGAAGTATTTATTATTTATTTTCTTATCAATACTAATAATGTTTTCCCCATTTATTTTATACATTTACTTTCAAATGTTTGCATATCGTAGGCTGGTATGCCCTCACAAGGGGGGAATTGATTTGTGGAATTCATCATGGTTGTTAAGAGGAGTATCCTAAATTTGGAGATAATTTCAGAGTAGCACAATTCTTGGATTTTTTCCAAAGATGCAAGGACATCATGATGTTGTAACCAAATCCTTCGCAGTGGGATTTGATGGTCAAATCGCTAAAATTGGTGTCCTAAATTTTCTAGTTACAAAAGCAACAATTGTTGCAGTAGGTAGGCTACCTATTGTGTGGAAACATTGGTTTACGCAACAAAACCTCTCAATTTCTAGTTGTAATCAATTTTAACACCATATTTCCAAAACTCTGACTAGCAAAAGGGCTTACCTAGGTTTTTCCTGAAATAAGAATGGAAGAAACTTTTATATTGGATCCAATGCGATTTTACAAAAGAAAGTAGATATTATTTTGTATATTTATATCAAATGTGATTTCTTCTTCACATTACCAGTGACGCCTTACTCAACTTACCTTTCTTCTTCCTCAAAATCCTGACAAAAATCTCAAAGAAAGTGAGGGACAATTCATTAAAGTCCCGTAATACCATTTACCATCAAGGTGGCCTTAATTAAGTTGTTGATTCTTAAAGATATTGAGAAGGCCAACCAAACCTAGGATCATTGACTATTTTTCACAGGGTTTGAATCTAAATTGGTTCAGACGCAGAGGAATAAATACCCACTAAAACTTGTGTCACAGTTTCCCCCTCGCAAAATACAAGTGGAGGAAAGTTTCTTGAACTAGTTGTTGGAAAATAAGGATAAGCTCTTACTCCTAATAATCAAAGTTCTAAAGAAGAGGTTGATCCTAATTATATTTCTAGGAAACGGAGGCAATGAAACACTACCAAAAAACAATAAGATGTGGTCTAAAAATATTGGCTAAGTTTGGTACTTGTTTTTGCTGCAATTCAGAACTACAAAATTCAATTGAAGAGCTTAAAGAAAAAGAAAGGAAGCTTAAAGGAATGATTGAGTACCTTTAAAACGAGTAATCCAATTTGCATATCATCCCAGCTATGAACAAGTAGGAGTATAAATTAGAATGTTGTCTCAAAGTTTTTTTAATAGGTTGAGACATGTATATATCAAGGCACAAACATGCTACAAAATGAGGCCCTGATTTTGGAAGAGATAACACCCTAGTGTATGCAGAATGAAGCGGGAAACATATCATTTATATAAACACGTTGAAACATTGGTTTAAACATTGATTATACACTGAGAACACAGTCTCATCTTCAACCTGCATGCACCCTCCAAAGACTAGGTGCCAAGTTGGCACTTCGTACTTAATTCCCATAATGAATATGTGTGCCCTCAATTAAGTCACAGAGTTTAACTGCCTCTAATTGAGTTTTTAATTGAATTAACTGAACTAAACTAAATGGAACTGCATGTAACTGAACAAAACTGAATGTAACTAAACATAACTGAATGTAACTGAATAGAACTGAATGTAATTGAACATAATTGAATGTAAATGAACAGAACTGAATGCAACTGAACAAAACTGAATTATCTCCACAATTCATTTTCCCCTCCTTGTTGACCAATGACACAAAGGAGGAGACAACTTCTCTCTTAGCTTTTTCACTATTTTCTTTCTAGTTCCAGCATTACATGACATGTTCTTGCCAATTCTTTTTCTTATGTACTTATGTCATGTCTTTGCATTTTTGTTTCTTTGAACAAGTCTTTTAAATTTTTGTAGCTTTGTCCTTATATCATAGATCTTTTTATGTTGTTTTTAGTGTAGCTATATGTGTTGCTTGTGCACTCCCACTTTGTATTACATTGATTATACTATTTTAGACCCATTGACCCGCTTTTGTGGTAATTCATTGAACATTAATAAAATTATCTAGATCATCTTATCTACCTATTAACTATTCTTTGTGGATGATTGACAACTATTTTGGATGAGTTTCTAGTGAAAACTAGTAGCTTCTCAATCCCATTGTCTATTAGTTTGGTCCTTGGAAAAAAAAATTAAAATTTTGGTCACTTTTAGCTTTGTACTTGTTTCTGTTGCATTTCAGAACTAAAAAATTCAATTGAAGAGCTTAAAGAAAAAGAAAGGAAGCTTAAAGGAATGATCGAGTACCTTTAAACCAGGTAATCCAATTTGCATATCGTCCCAGCTATGAACAAGTAGGAGCATAAATTAGATTTTCGTCTCAGTTTTTTTTATTAGGTTGAGACATGTATATATCAATGCACATACATGCTACAAAACAAAGGCCCTGATTTTGGAAGAGATAGCACCCTAGTGTATGCAGAATGAAGCAAGCAACATGTCATTTATATAAACTGGTTGATGACATTTGTATGGAGGTGGAGTTCCAAGGCAAACCGGGTCAGACATTAGTTTCTCTAATTCAAGTCGCCAGGGTCTGCACTTTAAGGACAAACTATAAGCATTGTCTAGAGATCTCGATAAGCATTTAAGTTCTTTGAGCACTTGTTTCTGAATAACTGCATGATGGATATATCGTGTTTCATATATTAACAAGGGATTTACTATTTCTATCATCTTCTTGTAGGTTTCTATGAGGATGACAAACAAGAAGTTGCTAGAGATGCTTGAATTTGATTCACATTTATCAACAATTTTATGCTAGTCTAGCATTTTCCGGGTGTAATCTCTAAGGCATAAGTTGAGGAAGGGAAAACACGGAAGTTTGCATTGGTAATCTTCCCAATAGATTACTAATGTATATGAGTGGAAACATGTTGTGATTTCATCTGTTGAATC
Source organism: Pseudotsuga menziesii (assembly GCA_001517045.1). NCBI lineage: Eukaryota > Viridiplantae > Streptophyta > Pinopsida > Pinales > Pinaceae > Pseudotsuga > Pseudotsuga menziesii. Next base: position 228,331 of record LPNX010639053.1, read on the forward strand.
CATACCCCTTCTTCTTTGACTGCATGGACCTGCTAACATTCAATCTTTTGATTTTCTTAGATAAAATTATTTTTCTAGGTGAAAAAAATGGCACATGAAAACGGGTTGAGATGAGGCTGACCACTCATACTCTGATTTCATAGATGTTGAAGATGAGGCTTACCACTGCTACTTTGAGTTCATACATGTACATTCGAAGGACAAAACACAAGTGTTATACAAGTGGAAATGTGAATGAGATTCCTTTAACCAAGTGCCAAGCACTGACCACAACCTATCAAGATGTTGGCTCTTCCATACTCTTTATAGCAGTGTGTGACCACCCGTCCTAATTTGAAAACCATAACAACCTCCACTAATTAATAGCTCTCTTGTCAGGGCACACTGACCTATGAGAGGAAGATACGGAAAAGGAAAGGTATAAAATGAATGGGTAAATTATTGTTAGTATTAACAAAAAATATATATTATAAATACTTATTACATTCTTGTAATAAACCCGTTGATAGTAAAGTCAGAACATTCAATGCCCCACAGTCAAAATGTACTGGCAATTATAAGGCAATCATTATGAATTTAACAAACTATGTCTCGACTCTCTAGTGGCATTAATCTAGACGTGCATTTTCATTTTTACTAGTTGCAACATGTTTTCTTCTCAAAGTTCAGAGTGGAGTTATGAATCGTGGACAAAGATGGAAATTTGGAGGTATTGTCTACATTAATTGCATTAGATAAGATAACTATCGCTCATTTTTTTGTCCAAGGAGATTTATTTTTAATCATTGCCATGAGATTTTCTTCTTGAATATAAGTTACATGTGGAATATGACCCAGGTGGTTAATGTAGTGTAATTGCAAAGTAAAATATGGTGTTACCTTGGCTTGTGGATTACAAAGATTATGTCACGAGTCACTTAGCCCATTGTCACTTACCTCAACCAACATGTTTGAGTTAATTTCTAACTATTATGCTTGGAGATAAAGACATGTAAATAAAAGGAAACAGAGAAAGGAATAGAGGTAGCCACTTGTTTGAATGAGTCTATCATACTATCTTCAATAACTGGTTCATTCTAAAGTCTTCGTTCTTTAATTGTCTTTCAATATTAAGAAGAGCCACTGCTCATATGGATTATTTTCTTCTTGGTGTCTACTGCCATGTCTCATCATTCATATTGCATTGTACTCTAGTTTTTGCATAGGTAGTATGTGTAGTTGCAATTGTAACTACATTAGTTTTCAAGCCTATGATTTGCATTTTAAGAAAGAAACCCAAGGAAACATCCCAATGGCTATTTTGGGCATAAGTTGTGATCATGGAATTCCATGAGCTCACATTATTTTATGCCTATCAATTACATTTCACAAAATTCCTCAACAACGTTACGACAATGACCATTCTAGCATAACTTGTAATAATAATATTCCATGAGATAACCCTAGACTTTATTTCTGATAGTTACATTTGATAGAAGAGCCCTATGAGTTCCTCAATATTCTCTCTAATTATCTCCTTAAAAACTTCTGTAAAGTTAGATAGGATTCCACAGTTATCAAACTTAAATGTGAACATATGGGAGCTTTCTAGTAGATGGAAAAAGAAATCAATGATACATCATGCCTTGTGAATATGGGTCTTTTATTGGGCTTCAAAGCATGAATGACATCTAGAAACTTTATAGTGTTACAAAAAAATCATTTCTAGCATTAAGGTAGTTTACAATGAGTGGTAAAAATGGAAGACAACAAAGGTCATGAGGTCATGCAAAAAAATCTATGTATATTCACCCCATAGTGTCACGGATATCCAAAAAGGTAGGTCATGCCCAATTGACCACAATCCTAACTATGGCATTAAGGCAGTCTTACAACATAAATAGTGATAGTGTCAGGAAAAGTAAAAATATTCTTTTTAGTCACTTACATTTTTACACAATATTAGTAGTTCTAACATCCAGATAGAAGTCCTCTCACATGAAAAGTGGAAGTAGTTTAACTATCTAACTCTAAATCTACCATGAATTTGGAGAGATTCCATAAGCTTTTACAGAGCAAGGGAAAACAAAACCTTTCTCTAAGCCCAAAATAGTCAATGTTGTATGCCAATTGGAAGAGATCGCAATCTTTTTGAACCAATAAACTTTGGAAAATAACATTATTTGCCTACAACATCAAGGCCTAATTGATAGGTTCACGAGGATATGACTTTCTTAGTAGATCATAGTCAATTGGAGTAGTTGGGGTGAATGTGAAAAGTGAGGTTCATTTGTAGTGTTTATGAATCCAAGAATATTGAGAAATCATTTATGAACAAGTTCCATAGTTTATGGGAAGAGGATTGTTCATGACCTTCGACGAGCTAATTTATTACCCTAAAAAGAGAAACAAAGAGACAGTGCATTTACTTATCAATATGGAGCTCAAGAGAAACTTGTGAGATGTCGTGCACTATATGTGCAGAACCAGGTTCATTATCTACAACTAGTTTATAGATGCTTCTATGAAAGGAAATTGCATCACACCAGACTTCATAAATTAAATGCTAGCTCAATCACTCTTAGGAGTGACCCATGTACTTGAACACCAATCGTGCGAATGGGAACCTTGTTGTCACCAGGAAATATCTTCGCATGATCTAAATAATTCCTTTTTCCATGGATCACCGCTCCCATTGTTGGTGGAATAACTACTATGGAAAGAAAAATACTAGGAAGGAAAGCAAGCTTGCATGAAATAAACAAACAAACAATTAAAATTTTCTAAAATGTAGAGGAAAATTAAAGACATGCATTCAAAATGAAAGTTAACAAAAAACTATTGAATTTAATTGCTAGTTTGACTTGTGGTGCTACTTCAGTTAGGATTACCAATAATTAAATATATCACAGGTCTAATTCCCCTTTTTTCTATGTTTGTGAAACTGGATATACAACCATTCCATAGTGGATACTAAATATGAGCTAAGCTACAAGAATGGAAGGAATATGTATTCTAATAAACAACTATATACACATTTGTAAAATGATAAGGTACAACATGTACTCTACAAAACATAGAAATGGCCTACAAATCCATAGCTCCTACTCTCTAGAATGGGACCCCTCTAGAAAGTTGGATGTTGAGATTTTCTACAGCAATAAACTTAAATTACAATGTGGATAAACTCACAGTGAACATCACAATATTTGCAAAATTGAGTTTTGAAGGACCCTGTATTTTATTCAAAAAATTTCCAACTTCTACATTGTATCCATCCCCCCCATAGAAGTGTTGGGTCATTGCTTATATAGAGAAGTTTGATTTGACATTTGCATTAACTAGATTTGAAACTACTTGGTGTAAACATGAAATAGATTCAAAACTAAACCCTATGATTATGGCAATGGAATTTGTGATAATCACAGAGTTCAACACATAGTTACGCCTCATGAGGGAATTTATATTTATATGGAATCAAAGTTAAATGCAAACCCATGAATTTTCTATGTTGGTTTAGATGGGAATTTGAGAAACAAAACAAATAAAGGTGCTCTTTCTTGGATTCCCGCATTGTATTTATTAGCTCTCAGATGCCTGGTTTTGAATATGTTGCTCTGGAGATGCCCCTACATGATCCATTCGACCTGCATAAAATATTATATTGAATGCATTAAATTCCCTCCTCTAATTGTGTCCTGGTGGGTAATTTGTGATTAGTTACAAATAGACCATCAAGAGATTACGCCCAAATGGGTAATTCACAACTTATAATGGAATCATTATATTGCCAATATTCCTCGGATGTCATGAATTTTCATGACCTCCAAGAGAATCCATTGATTCTTTATGTGGATTAAAACCATGTTATGAGCATTGTGTGTACCTTGAGTTACTATTGGGCATGACTCCAATCCTCTCAACATTGATAACCAAGATCATTACTCTATCTTGTTCATATAGCTGTGACATGGAAAATTTTCTGTAGTGATATTATCTTTAACCATTTTGCAAGGATCTTGTGAGTAATTATCTATTCATTACTTGTATTAATAATAGTAATGCTTAACAACACAACCATGTTGAATCAGAGTGATCCTCTGCTGTGTTAATTTCATCCTTTATCGCCATGTATGCATTGTGTTAAATATTTTTAAATATATTACTTCAACACTCAATCAATAAAAAAAGGATCATCTGCAATATTTCACAAGGGATTAGCATATAATAAGAGTACATAAACTAGAACAAGTTAGAAATAATAAGCTTATCATTTTAAGACCACTACTACAAACAATTCAATACAAAATATCTAAGAGTCAACTTTTGGTGAAATATACATTTATTGTGATGAACATGGCAACTCTAAGGAGGGTATTGGACAAATAAGGGTAGGTGAATATGGGAAAAAAGTATACCATTTTGGGGGCCATCATCCCCCCCTGCCAAAATTATTGCATGTCCCCATGCAACTTGTCATTCCCTTTCCAGAAACCCTGCATGAATGTCACTCTAGTTGTATGCTGGGTACCCAAATTCCTCTGTTGTGTAAAATCCAAAGGTAGTGTTTGCTTGAATCCATTGTGCAATTTATCTGAATCCTTCCCAATGTGCTAATGTACATTGAATTTTAAACCTTCCCCATCTTTCATGGAGGAACAATGCATAAACTCTAGAAGGGGATCCACAAGGAAATGCTTGTTGTTATCACTTGTGTTTCACTTGTTGTTGCCTTTATGTTGTAATTTTGAATCTTATCCTTCCACTTGGTCTCTTGTGGTACATACATACCAAACCACTTTTATTTAAGCCTATGCATGCACTGTTAGTGACTTCTCCTAGAAATGATACAAACTAATTTTATTTAAGCTTATGTATGTGTTAACAACCTCTAACTAGTAGAGTGTTGAAAGAAGCATGGTAAAGAGAAATGATGGTTGCTTGAACTTTGGTTAAATATAATAATGTGAATGTATGATAAAAGGGCGCATAAACAATGAAATCATCGCATGATCCAATGGTATAGAACGAGGAGGTGAATATCGATGGCTTATAATAGATCTGCTCTATGAAGATGCACTGAAGATAAGGGCATACGGAGATAGTTAACAGGATGCGAAGATCGACGGTCATGAAACTGGGTCGTAAAAATCTACGGTCGGTAAGAAGTATGCTCCATAAAGTTGCGCGTTGTTAAAAACAAAAAGGCCCAGCGGAATGTGTATGTGTAAGTTAATCTGACGGCTTGAAAATAAAGTGAAAATTCATCAACAGTCATCATCGAATCCAGAGGATAAACTTGCACGATGGTTGGAGTAGAAAAGCGGTAGCGGAATTGAAACTATGGTACACGTGGAAGCTTGTGGTACATTCCGCGGAGAAAAGTGGTTTGAGCAAAACCACTAAAGGGAGTCTCAGGAATGGACTTCTATATAAAGTGAAGTTGACTTATTTGAAGAATTATTTTTTATTGTACATTCCAGGATGAATGAAAAGGACCGCCCACCACCCTTTCACAGTCAACTTCGGGTACATGCAATTACAGTCACAGGTAAGTCTCAAATACTCGAGCTTTATTCACAGAGTTGTCGTCAGTTTTATATTATGGATAAAGAGAAAGGGTTAGAAGGGTTTAACCGAATCCTAGATGAAAGAGAAGAATTCCCGGTTGATAGAGATAGAGGTGTATATGACCCATTCCTATCTGTGGGAAATGTATCGGTTTTAAAAGAAAGATTGTGGCGATATAATTCACAGGGAAACGACATTTTAAATGCCTGTAGGTCATTTCTGTATTATTTTTCCATTGAGCAGACCCTGCACTTTCCTGAATTCGTAGAGTGGTGTGCAAGTAATTATTCGTCTTCTGAGAGAGCCATTCCACGTCCAGGATATTGTGTAGAATTGATGCAAAAGCTATCCGTGAATTCCTGAATTTGCCCGGTAATTACCCTGATAGTCATGAGTTTGTAAATGAGTCTGTTTTGGCTGAAGTGTACAAAATTTGTAAAACTGAAGTTCGATGTAAATTTCTGTCTAGCATTCTTAATGAAGGTCAGTCACTGGAAGGTCTCTTTTTCCCATATCGTATTCACATCTTTAAGGAGAAGGTTCAATTAGTTGTGTCTTTGGTCTGTTAGGTTTTAGGTCTAGATGATGACTGTCATGTTAGTGAAGTTGTCTTGTGTTTCTTATTAAAAATGAGTTCAATTAGTCTTGGGTCTGAGTCCCAGCCAGTCCATGTTTTCAGTTTGGATGAATATCTAGCTGAGGCTATCCATATCCAATTGGTCGAGTTCTCAAAAGTTAGATTTTTTAAGTATCAATCATATTTGTTGAACATGTTATTATATTTGAATGTAACTGAATTGTAATTCTTGAGTACTATATTCTCTTTAGATATGCCAAAGCAAATCAATATGTTCGAATTTGTAAATTCCATGATGTCAGAAATATATAAGCTGCTATTTGATGAAGTATTACCCAGAGTGTTGGAAGCAATGAAGAGTATGATGCAATCTTCACCCGAGGATAGGATTGTAGATTGGTTCTTGTATAAAGACTTTACAGTTTTGAGAGTATAGGGTTTCACTGGAGAGCCTTATAGGCTGCTTGCTTTCCTTACCCCTGGGATCTTTGCATTGGAATACATGAGATAGAGATTACATGCAGAAGAAGAAAATTTTGGGGCTTTCAAAAAAATTTCCAATATCAAGTTCCCTCTTAAAGTTGGTTCCTTTATTTTTAAAAACAAGGGTGCCCTGGTGTTTGTAGAGAAATTATTGGAAAGCATGGATTTTCAAAGGGAACAAAGGGTCAATTATGATCCTTATCATATAATTTCTCTAAGAAAACAAGCAAATAAAAATAAACCATTTGACCACCAGGTTGTTGAGGGTTTGAAGGAAGTAGCCAATTTGTTTTACTTTGTGGAAATTCGAGGATCCGATGAGAATACAAGCAGTGGATCAGTTGCAGTGTCTCAAATGCCAGATAGTTCTAATATTTTGATTAAAAGAAGTTTTTTTGAGATTTAAAGTATGGAAATAGATGAAGACAGTTCACATAAGAAGACCAAAATATCTCAAGATAATAAAATTTCAAGTGAAGTAGTTTCGGATGAATTGAAAAGAGTTGCTTTGATTCCTAAGAAATCTGTATAGATGAATCAATTTTCTTTTGAAAGTGTAGATAATGCAAAATTAGGTCCAGTTTTTAAATCTAAAGAAGAATTCATGACTAGCTATGTGGAAAAGCAAAGACATTCCCTAGAAGAAACCATAAATCTACTCCCACGATTGAGAAGTCTAAATAATCCAAAGACTTCCCTGATTTCTACTCAAGACGTAGAAAGAATACTTTAAAACTAGCTATGGTAAGTGATAAGAAAGTGGCCGAAATGGAAGTCAGATTAGACAAAATTAGTGTACCCGATAAAATACAGTTACATAAACAAAGGAGAGATATTATTTATTCATATTTATTGCATGCTATGGTAAAAATTAACAAGTTGCAAGTTTTGGTTGACAAATTAGAGGTCCAATTAAAACACGAGAAGGTTGAGAACAAGGCTAATTCTATTCAAATAAAGAAATTGCAAGCATATATTGTAAGCTCAGGGGATGAGACAAGGAACACCCAGGCCATCAGAAGACTTTTAGAAGAAAAATATAATGCCCTCCAGGTACTAAAGAAGAGGTTGAAAATCCCGAGTTCAGAACATGTTCAGTCATCAGAACTGTTAGCATTGCAGGAGGAGAAGGATAAGATTCATCAGGAGATGATGGAGTACAAAGGCAAGACTGTGAAATTGCAAGAAGAAAAGAACAAATGGGAAACAGAGCGAAATGAGTTAATAGCACAAATTTCACGGTTGAAGAAAGACCAAAATGATGAAAAATAGATTATGGAAGAACTGATGAGCCAGACTCCTACTGGTGAAGATTTGACTATTGTAAATATTGAAAATCCTTTAAATGATTTTTCTGCTAATGATTTACTAGTGCGCATGTCCCAGGTCAGTTTGAAGGATGTAGAGATAAGGGAATTAAAAGAAGAAAATGAGAAACTCAAATCTGAGCTAACCAAATTGGCTGAAAACAAGAATAAAATATTACAGGATAAAGGTCAATTACAAAAGAAGCTTAATGAATTAAAAGAAAGAAATACAGGAAAGGGTCCTCTCCAGGGAGCTAAACACATAATCTGGCATACGTTGTCTGTGGAAATTACTAAGTTCAGGAATTATTTGAATTTCATTGATGATCAATGTACATTGGTTAATCTAACCAATCAAAGATTGAAACTAGTAAATGAGACCATGGAGAGGAAGCCCCTAAGCACAGCTCAGAATGCATTGAATTTCTTAAATTCATTAACCTATCAAAAATTACAAGATATAGGAATCAAAGATAGAGTGACAATGGTACTGTGGTCAAAAAGGTTTATTCATAAACATCATATTATGAAGACAGTACAAGATAAGGCTGATGAGATGAACTCGTGTATTAATGATTTCAGGCATGATTTTAAAGAATTGTTTGAAGATGGCCTTCCTTCTTTCTGGGACGAAGAAGGGCGACTTTTTTCTCAAGAACATTATCACAGCCTGCTAGTGCAAATCTGTATGGATCACTCTAAATTTGATGATTTGGTAAAGGGACTGACGGGAAAGGTCATCGTGGATAAGTTAACAGAAGACTTCGAGATATTGCAGAAATTTCTAATCATCAGAGGAGGGTTGCCTACTATGTCTTATGAAGCCTATATGGATTTGGAAGTATCTATCCGAGAAATAATTGAGTACGATATCCCAAGCGTGGAACAATGGAGAGCTGTGGAAAGATTTGGAAAAACAAAGTATGTTCTTCATTCGTGAAAACAAGTGTTGTGCGCTATGGAGCTGCTTGTTCGGGCCTTGTTGTTACCGAGTTGATTTTAATTAAATGATCTGTTAGGATCAAAGCAAGTAGTTTATTCCTAGTTATTAGGGATATAGTTACAAAGACTTTGATTAAGCAGATTATTCAGATATTAAATATTCTTGGGAGAAGAAATCATTTATGTATATATTTTCATTTACTTTATGTAATGGGGGTTGGAACCCATTTGTTGATGAATGTTTTTTGAAGACATATAATTTTTGAAATAACAAAGTTGAATGCATGTGGGTTATCAGAGATTCGTGTGCTATTTACATTACAGTCTGTATTGTCTTTCCTCTGTGATCATTTTTCTAGTGTTACATTCCATTTTGTTTTCCTCGTATCTGAAGCGTAGTATTGAATGGTTGGAATTCATACTTGTTATGCTCTAACTATTGTTTCAGATATTTTATAAATGTTTCTGCTAAAGTTAATATGGAACTCATCATCTGATTCTCTGTATTGATGGACTGTTCATTATTTCTTCCTTTCCACCTGAACTAAATGAATGACTGTAATTAAGTGGTTACCTCGCCTTTGATAAAATCTCATGCATGCGATTTTGTGATACCTTTATGTATATGTGACTCCATTGCCCAATGATTATGTGTATCATTTCAACCATCTATATGATTTTCGAGTGTTGTTTTTATATCTGGCCTTGTTAAATTTATATTTGAGAGATCCCTCTCTGGAAAGGAAAGCCAGTTTCTTTCTGAAGTGGTTTTTGTTGTTACCTTTGGAATTTACCTTTGCAACCTGGGTACATTTGGAGTGTTAACAATATGCATTGTTAGTAACTTCTCGTAGCAATGATCCCTAATTCAAACATCTCATCCATATTTTTCCAATTTGGCAAACTTGTTTCAACTGTAGAAATGCATAAGTGTTGAGCATGATGTCATCAAGTGCATATTTATGGTTTTTTTTCTTTACAATATTCTCTTCTATTGTTTTCTTAGAAACCATCTTGTAAATATGCATTTCACATGTCTTCTCTATTTGGTGGGAATATGTATTGGACTTGCTGGTCCATTGCAGGATTCCAATCACTATCATAGTAGATATCTGTATCAGCACCAACAAGGTTTATCCCAACACCATTAGTTCGAGTTGAGAGAAAACCAAATTCATTCCTACTACATTAATAGTTGAGTATGGGACACCTTTTCTTATGGAATGAATATTTGAACATACTTGTCGCTCAAGTCAAAGCATATCAAAAGAGTTTATAATCATTCTAACTTGAAACATATATGGATGATTACACACTTATGTATATGCATCAAAACATTAATGAGACCAAGAAAGTTTCCAATAGACAAATTTGCATGTTATTGAACTTGCAATAAAATCTTCATAGAATATACGTTGTCTTTTTGATAGCTTGCATCATATTGCATGTTCATATTTTAAGGCAGTTGTTTCTCCACATCTTGTTTCAGGCAGTGTATATCAAAAGGCCACAATACAATGTGTAAATGGTCAAGTTCTTTATTCACTTGTTATTATCAAATGATAATGGGAATGGTCTTGACTACCGAATCATAATTTGAAATGATTGGCAGAGTTATACGTATAATGATGGAAGTAACTTGAAATATAAACTGACTCCAAATTGATACTGGTAATAATGTTTTGATGGTCTTGCTAAGTTTCTACAGGATTATAATATTCATATCGTTTATGATGCAAGGGCATAGGTTTAGAAAGGACAAAATTTCAATATATTGGATGATGGATCAAGAGAGACCAAGATTACATAAATCTTGACTTATAACCATAATGTACACAAAGTGCATCCTACAGGAATATGCTTCAAAGTACTACAGGAATATGCTTCAAAGTAATGAGTCTTTTATCAATTTCAAGTGGACTCCTTGTCAGGATATTAGCTTTTAAAACTTAAAATATTTTTGTATTGTCACATTTAAGGTTTCTAAATTGAAATCCTTGGAACCTTCAAATTTCAAGCTTAAGAGTAAAAGTAGGCTTTGAAATGTCAAGTTTGAAAGTACCAATTTAAAATTCAATATGGGGGTGTTTTTATATAATATTTTCCTTAAAAAACATACCTTAAGTCCCCTAGATCCGAGTTCACAAGATATGATTGAAGTCATATAAGATAATCATTTTTTTCCAGTGATCGCTTATTAAAGAATTTGGCTCAAAGAGTATAGCTTATGCATTGGTTCAAGTTTTTCAAGTTCATAAAAGGATCAAAAGAAGTTAGTTGTTACCTCCATATTTTTAATCCCAGGTACAACCTTATACAACTTTGTAAAAGTGTTAATGGAGACAAAACCATTCTTAGTGAAGAGTGCAGAGCCATAATATCTAATTGCATCCTATTTTGGGTATGGAAATGAAGTAACTAAAATAAATGAAACCAAAGTAATTCATGAATCCCGTCAGTGAACTTGAAATCGTTATTGAGAGATTCCAAATGATAGTATTGAAGGTGTCTATCATACTGGTCGTTTGACATAAAAGTCGAGGTATTGAGATAGTTGTTGAGTCATGATTGCAAAATATAGGTTTATATTTGATAAAGTTATAGCCCTACTGAAATCGTAAAATATTCACTGAAATGAGGTACCATAATTTTGAATTGATGTGATAATTTTAAGGGATCTTTCATCTAAATTTTTCATTGGGAGAAGTTTTGTAACCCATAAATTGAAACATAGTATTTTCAGTAGCAAATCAATCTTGACAAGATTCTACAGGTCAGATCAAAACATGATTTCTCACAAACCAGAAAACGTGTAGTTGCAAATTTTATTAGGCGTATTTATCTCAATTCAATGATTCTCTATACCAAAAATCATGGATACCCATATATTAAATCTTGAGATATTGAAAAATTATTATTTGGGCCTCAAAAGCAATTGTATCCTCTACAACCTTTATTATCATTAATACCCACTATGTCCAACTTAAAACAGACTTTGTTGATCTGAATTGTCATGATTTTAACGCCTTCTTCATACCCCTTAAATAGAGCCATATTTTGATTTCATGAACATATTTTTCCTATAGCTTTTGAATAAATTAGTGTACATCTGATCCATCTTCCAAGGAGAAACCACGATACTGTATAGACATTTACCAAACATCTGAGCATGTTTCCAAGACATTCCATAAAAAATTTTGCTACACCAACATATTCACATGCTCAAATAGCTTTCCCTACCAGTTGAATCCTTAATTTGTTATTTTCAATGCTAATGAGTTTTCCTAGCTTGCTATCAAGCACATCCAAATTTGTTGCAAGGCTTCTAGTTCATGTAAACCATGCAAATCAATATGCTTCTGCTAGTGATAATAGTTCCTCACCTCCATTTCCACAAGATACCTGCAATTGAATTCTACAAACATCCCACAGTAAAAACCTCTCCTCAAGGACAAGCTTATACATTTTCATATTTGTATGTTGATTTTAAACATAGGAATATTAATGCAAATAACAATTGAAGAGACCCATCAGTAGCCCTAGGTTGTTTGGAATCTTCCCACAAGCATACTCATAATAAAATGTTGCAAGATACGAGCAACCAATTCATTGGAATACAATCTGAAATGTACTAAGAGTAAGATCATCAACATGACAAGAATCATTAGTATTTAATCAGAGGGGTAATCATAATGCTTCATCTAGATTCCCCATTCTCTCGAAAACTAAGGCCTTTAATAACTTTAGAATATTGCCACTGTTGAGTTTGAAATTAATTTTGAAACAATATTGCAAATTCAAAGATGTTCCAAAGCAATAAAAGGTGATTTGTAATGGTGATTTCTACTCTTCAAAGATTTGAAAAACAAGCATCAAACTAAACCTTTTCTACCACCTTTTAATATGAGAGATGCTCTATTTAGAAACTAGAATTAGGGGTTGGAAGGAACGTTTCTTTATGAACAATCGTTGTAAATAAAAAATCACTATTTAACAAAGATTAACCTTGACAAGAATTGGTATCATTACTTTGTACGCCCCACTAGCATCAATGTCTTCCATATTTTGTAATGCATTAATTTGTCTAAGATTTCCAGTCCATTGGAAATTGAAAAGACTTAATTGCAACACTCTATTGGAAAAATTATCTTGGTAGCTTGAATTTGCAAAAGAAGGCCAATTTGGTAGCATATTGAGGACAATCAGGATTGGCTTCAGACCTAAAAGTAATTCCAAAGATAACCTCAAAAAGTTTTGAGGAATAGAAACATGAGCTCGAACAGATTTTGTGGTTGTAAGGAATAATTCTGAAGATGGAACATAATGAGAGAGCATCATAGCTTATGAAAAACTTGACTCACAAAGAAACCAAATCTTGAAACAAGGTATACCATCCTTCGAAGAACCCATCTTTTTTTTCTCTCTTTTTTCTCTTTTTTCCATTTTTTTTCTCAAACCTTGCTTGCCAACAAGCTGGTTTTCAGATAAGGCTTGTCCATTTGCGTCTCATAGATTTTTTCACAGTTGGATTTATTTTTCCAAGTGATGCCAACCAAAGACTGGTTTTCAAGCATCACAAGGTCTATTAGTGCTTATAACATGTTTTCAATACTAGAAATATCTTTTTTTTCATCTTCCTTTCTTTTTGAAATAAGTAGTATAGCCAGGTAGCTCAATGTTGTAAGTGGGTTGAGTTACCATTAGAGGAATTTTGGGGTCTAAAATGGGCCTCCTAAGGAAAATAATAAAATAATATTGATTAATTTTGGAGAAAGAAAGAAAAAAACTACTTTTTGTGTTCATATTTTCGACATATATCCCTGTGTTTTTACTCAAATTTCGATCGGGAGAGCTCGTTGGATGCAGAATCAAATTCCACATCCAACGACATCATCATCATGTTTTTCAGGTATTTCTTGTTTTTGGGGTAGCGGGGTCTGTCAAAAGTATGCAGTGTGGGTACTCGTTGGATGCGGAATCAAATTCCACATCCAACGAGTTCTCCCGATCGAAATTTGAGTAAAAAAACAATGAGATATGTCCAAAATACGAACAAAAAAAGTAGTTTTTTTTAATGACAAATATGTCAATTCAACCATTATGGTTGACTTATTTTATTGAAATTCTATTGGTTCTTGAATTCCAACTCACAAAAACTTATTTTTACACGTTTTCTTATAAGGCCCATTTTAGACCCCAAATTTCCTCTAATGTTTATTGAGTGGGTTAGGTGTGGAATGAGAAGGAAGGTATGAGGCCTTTCATGGAGGATTGTTCAAGGGTAGCGTAGGGATCTATGGAGGTGGGATGGTTGTTGGGGTATGTACCAAAAAGAGGCCCTTGCCAACCATGTTGCCAAGGCTGGTCTTGGGGTTTTTGGAGTGGGAATAATTTCCATGGCTTGGTTGGAGATCCAATTTGATAAAAACATTGGGTGTGAGAAAGAAATGAGAGAAGGTGTGAAGATGATGACATATGGTTGTAAGTGTGGTAGGATAGAATGAGAACCTAACATTATAAACATCCTTGAAACCACAGAGTGTCTCACTCTACATATAGTAACTTGGGATCATGAAAAAGAGAATGAGAACCTAACATAACCATTGTGGAAACCATATTGTTTCATTATAAATCATTGAATCATACTAGAATCTGAAGAGTGACTCATGAACCTCCTCTTACCAATGTTCTTGCAAAATGGTTAGTGCTTTGGGTGGCTCTTATTGCACCACAAAATATTCCTTGTGGGTCTTATAATTCTATTCATGCAACTATATGAACTAATTTAAATGCATCACACAATGTACGAGATTTGACAAAGAGGGTAGTCAACAGTTCCTCTCATTGATCCCCTTACTATGTGTCTTTCCTAAAAACTAGTGCAAACATATACTTATTATGCCTTTGACATATCCTTGAAAAAGGAACCAAAATGATGAGCTAATTTATTACCCTAAAAAGAGAAACAAAAGAGACAATGCATTTACTTATCAATTCAATGTTGAAGTGAAATTTGTTAGATGTCATGCAGTATATGTGTAGGATCCAAGTTCATTATTTACAACTATTTTTCTACATGCTTCTATGAAAGGAAATTGCATAACGCCACTCTTTATAAATTAAAGGCTAACTCAATCACTTTTGACAGTGGCCAATGTACTTGAACATGAAACATGCGAATGATCCAGAGCATATTTTATGATATTTCCCATGATGCACAACAAAATCGGTGTTTCAGTGCCCTTCAGATTGTTTAGATCGCATGCATGTATATGACCCAGGTGAAATATGGATTGGTGCATATGGACTTTGATTTTACTTTGTTTCCTATTTTAGTAGTGAGACATGGTTGATAATGGTTGTATGTTCGCGATACTTGGTTGTATGTTGATAGTGATACTTTGAAGAAATATATTGTTGATTATATAGCAAGGTGCATTGAATGTCAAAAAGTAAAGGTTGAGTATAAACATCCAGCATGATTGCTTCAATCATTGCCTATACCTGAATGGAAATGGGATGTGGTGATCATTGACTTCATCAGTAAATTGACCAAGACAAGAAAGCAACATGATTCCATCATGCGGTGGTGGATAAATTAACCAAATCAGCTCACTTTATACCAGTCAAGTCAACTCATAAGGCAACTAATATAACATAAATTTATATGAAAGAGATTGCCATGTTACGTGGGATACTTGAAAGGAAATAGTTTCAGACAAAGATCTAAATTTTACTTCAAACTTTTGGAAGGGATTATTCATAGGATTTAGAACAAATATGAATTTAAGCACAACATATCATCCTCCAATAGATGCTCGTAGAATACGAGATTCAATCAAGTTATTTTGGACATGTTAAGAATGTATGTGATGGATCAACCATTAAAATGGGAATATTACTTGTATTTGGTAGATTTTTCTTACAATAATGGATATCATACCTCTTTGAAGATGAGTCCATTTGAATTCTTTTATGGAAAAAAGTGTGATACTCCAATTAGTTGGGACAATCTAGTTGAAAGAGTAATAATTGGTCCATAATTACCCAGAGAAATGGAAGAAAAGATGGTAAAAATCAAGTAGAATTTGAAAGTGGCACAAGACATACAGAAGAGTTATGGAGATAAGGAAAGAGCGGTAAAAGAATCTAAAGTAGGGGATCATGTGTATTTTAAAGTCAAACTAAAGAAGAGTTCTATGAAATTAGGATTTTTTCCAAAGCTTGCAGCCCAATTTTATGGGCCATTTGAAATTTTGGATAGGATAGAACCTGTAGCTTATGCATTAGCATTGTATTCTTGTTTTTGTGTGCATAATGTATTTCATGTGTATTTATTAAAGAAATATGTGCTTGATCTTAGCCACATAATTGATTGAAATTTGCTCCTAGTGGAACCAGAAGAAGATATTATGATACATCCATTCTGTATCCTCGATGGAAAAGTTAATTTGTTGAGGAACAAGGCCATCAGAAAGGTAAAGGTCCAATGGACCCATTACAATCCTGAAGAATCAACGTGGGAGCTCGAGGATGTAATGATGTGGGCATAACTGTAACTATATTGAAGTTTTTACCAAATTTTTGGGAATGTACATAGTGTCGATGATGCACTGAGGAACATACATAAATTAAGGGGAAAGGAAGTGCAATACCCCAGTTTAACCCCACAATGTAAAATTATAAATATTGATGCAAAATGATAAAAATTGGAAACAAATGGTCGAAATGACCAAGACTATGCTAAGATGTATATTTTTTTATATTAATATAAAATTAACTAAATGGATGTATGGGAAGAAGGACGAAGAAGAGATTGGGGGATATGAGTCCACAAGTGGGAAAGTGGGAGTGTTCCTTAGTTTATCTCCCTAAGGGTTAGCAAATTAAACCAAGTTCTAAAGCTATGATTAAGAGCCATACTTTGATTAAGCCTTATTTCATTAACTTAAGAAAGGGATTAAGGTGGGAAAATTGGTTCCATGTGGAGTGGCCACATGGAAAGTTGATTTATGCCTATAAAAGTGGGTTTTTCAAGATAGAGGGGAGTTTTTTTGTCCATCACTTCTCCACCATTTGGAATTTGACTCTTTATCCATCACCTTTGGAAGTCATAGCTAGATACTGTCTCAGAGAATGAAGATGCCATGGAGATACATGATTTTTTCATGCCGTCAACCCGAGTAAATTGGTGAGAGAGTAAATTGGCCTCCAGCTTGTGCCCTAGAGTAAAAAATTAAAAGAATTCATGTCCATCCTATGATAGATCTCTAGAAGGGAACTGGAGGATGCCCAAGGGATTTTTAACTCAGAGAAGGGAACTTGTTCCTAACGTTGTGTAGGTTGATGGGGAAGGAGAATTGAGGACTGGTACAATTGTGGAAGGGTTTTAGGCACTAATGGGTTGCA
The DNA here is from genome assembly GCA_001517045.1 of Pseudotsuga menziesii. NCBI lineage: Eukaryota > Viridiplantae > Streptophyta > Pinopsida > Pinales > Pinaceae > Pseudotsuga > Pseudotsuga menziesii. Next base: position 245,599 of record LPNX010639053.1, read on the forward strand.
TGATAATTCAACTGGGAAAATGGGGATTGAGTGAGAGATTTTCCCTTGTGGATTGATAGCCCCAACTTAGGGGTGGCTTGTCAAAGTAAGTTTTGGCTTGACAACGCCTATGGATGGAAGGAACGTCCTTCACATGAAACCAATTAGAGAATAATTGCTTAAAATATAAGTGTCTATTTGAGTATGAATGCAATGGTTTAATTCTGTGTTTCCATTTTATTTAAATTATTGTTTATAAATGTTGATATGCATGAAATTTGTTTAGAATGACATGTGTGTTCATGTTGTGTTCATGTGTGTTTACAAGTAATTTTGTGTTGTCTGTTAATTTTGGTAAACCATAATTATTTTTTTCCGATGTTAAATTAAATGTAATTGAATAAAAATGAAATTGGACATGGATGTTAAATTTAGATATATAATTTGAGTGTCTTGTTGTCTTTATGGTCAAATGAGGCAGTTGGGTAAATTACACCTATTAAGAAATTGGCCTAATCCAAAATAGGATTGATCCCCAAGTTGAAATATAGCCCAATCCCAAGACATGTCTCGATCAAATTTCACACATATTCAAAATTTCCCCAATATTTTGATGGCCCAATCCATTGATTGGCCCCATCCCAAAAATTATACATACATTAAAATTACCTCAATTATGAAATCATGCACGATTCTCTTATAAACCCATCCCCAAAAATCTTTCACTAGGTTTGGAAATGGCTCAAATTTTCCATCAAGTCCTTTTCATATTCACTTATTCAAAGTTTAAAACGGGCCCAATTAGATCATTGAGCTTGATTTTCACATCGTTCCATTTTTAACAATGGTGCTATAAAAGAAATATAAATGATCATTTATTTTAAAGCATTGATCTCATTAGCCCATTTTTGTCTATGCACCTTTGAAACATTCAAATGACTACTAATAATGGATCAATTGTCGAGTTCAAAAAATTCCAATTAACATATAGAAATTCTCAATGCTAATGTGAAA